>LOND01005868.1:18085-30483 GCA_014220965.1 Paragonimus kellicotti
CTTATGACCCGAAGGCTCCAATCATGGGTTCTACCAATTTTCCTGTCTGGATGTGGCGTGCCTGCCAAAATATCAGTCTACATATAAAGCATGAATTACCGCTTTAATGTCGTCCCCATATTCCACCGACCGTTGCGCAGTGTAAACTCTACCGCCTTATTTTCGACATCCAGCAATGTAGATGAACGGAAGTATGTTACTGTTGACTTCATCCATATATTTATTACTAATTTAATTCTTAGAAATGAAATACGTTATCGCAACTCAGATCATAAACGCCATAGGATCGCTAACCGTGATGCTGTCATCGTTCAAGGACAATGGTAGGGTATTGGTCGAGAGTGTGACGCAATTGTCCATATTCAAGAAAGGCGGCTGGGGCTCGTTCGACAACCACGGGTGAATTAGCCTGACTACAGTCGTTATTAACATTCTGGCATCCGTTATGACTTCATCGACTGACTGCAGCTCGGGAGGTAAACATTAGGAAAGAACAGACGGAGTTTCGCCTTAGTCGAAAATGTATTGATCAATGTTTACACGCCAAATTCATGTGTACCGCCGGTCCAACAATTGCCGTATTTCTCGACTATAAAGGTGCGTTCGATTCGGTGGATCGATCTACACTTTAGTCGCTTAAACGCAGGGGTGTACCGACCAAGTATGTGAACATACTGTCGGCGCTTTATTCCCATACTTCAGCTCAGGTTAGGGTTTACGGTGAACTGTCTGACAGTTTCAGCACCAGGAGCGGCGTACGTCAAGGCTGTCCCCTTTCACCATTTTTGTTCAATTTCGTCATAGACGAAATAATGGAGGACTGTCTGCGGCACTCACAAGATGCCGGCGTGGACCTCCTACCTGGTGAAAGACTGACTGATCTTGATTATGCTGACGACAAGGTGTTGCTGTTTGACACTTTCCAAGCAGCACAAACAATGCTAAACGCTATTTCGCGTTCTGCTAAGTACTTCGGAATGCGCTTTGCAGCCTCAAAGTGCAAGATTGCTGTGATTACGTAGATTTAATGTTAGATAATGAAGTTATGGAGGTTGTTGACCGGTTTGTATACCTGGGAAGCTGCATCAGCGGCGGCGGAGGTGTAGGGAATGAAATAGAAGCGCGTATCTCTAAGGCTAGGGCGGTGTTCGCTAATCTAGGACACCTCTGGCGACAGAGAGGTATCTCTCTAATGCTTAAAGGTCGCGTATATAAGGCGACAGTGAGGGCTGTATTACTATGGCCACTCAAGGTTAGAGACGTGAACCCTCTTCAGGTATTTGACCACCGATGCTTATCCGCGATGATCGTCCGCGTCGGGTGGCATCCAACGAGTAAGCAACGAGGAGGTTAGGAAGCGGGTATTTGGTAGTGATTGTCAAACGAGTTCTTTCGTTCAATCCTTACATTTGCACAGACTTAGATGGTTAGGTCATGTACTAAGGATGCCAGCTAGTCGTTTGCCACACCGAGCACTCTTTGTCCGACGCTGCGGCCGACTGGCGCAAGGTGCGAGGTGGACAGATGATGACCTGGCGTAGACAAATGAAATCGTTTACGAAGGGTTGGCCACTGTAGGTCGGGTTCGTCTCCCGAGGCTGGGGCCCTCGCGACTCAGAGCCGGTGGCTGGGGACGTTAGTTGAGATGGCCGCCAACCGAGCTCAATGGCGTGAATGTTGTTGTTTGTCCGAGTTGTCTGTGAAGTGAGTGCACTTAATGATGCGGGGCAGTGAAAGCCGTAAGGAAGCTGTCTTGCTGATGACGCCTTACTTTCACTTACAGCTCGGTTGTTTGTTTGCAAGGTGTGAGGCATTTTGATGTTGAATGTTTGAATGTAACTTAGCTATTCTTGATAGTGCTGTCCCTTCCCCTCCCCTTCGTTTTTCTCTCTCTGTCTTCGTACAGGGTCTGAGTTTTTATTCACGATTTTGTGGCAGTTAATCATCGATGATAACCACTGTCTATGATGATGATGGTGATGATAAAACTGGTGGGAACTGTTAAGGGTGTCCATATAGTTTGCGGTTAGTCGTTAATATTTGTTGTCTTGTAATGGATACACGAATAGTTCACTCAGTGATCGTATGCACTTAATTCAATACCTCTAGGTTCCTCTGCGGCGATAGAGAGCAAGCAAACGCAGTTGCTCACGTGTGTAGTTAAAGCAAAGTGATTACAGTACGAAGTCCAGCAGCAAGCGAATGTGGTTGGTTGTAAGCAAGTGACCAGTCAGAAGGCAGCAAAGCAACGACACAAAACCATCAATACGTCAATGAGAGACAATGATTGTCACTGGTCAGAACAACATGGTTACAAAGGGCCTTGAAAAAGGAACTCGGATCTGGCACCTTTTGTTGGGAAAACAGATGTTAATCGTAAGAAAGAAGCTGCTTAACTGGTGCTCTATGTTTTAGTGGACCATTTTCTGGGTTGTATAGGTGTTTTGTCGGATGGTTTAGGTGGAGCTGAGCTGGATGTAGAGGTCGTTAGTAGACTGAGAGTGTTCATCATTATGTCGGCTTGAAGTATGCTATGTCTCGACGGTATCCGATTCGTTGGCATTTGATTTTCGATGCCGTGTTTGTGTAGGTCATCGAATCCACCGTTCGATGCTTACTGTGACATCGAGAAGAACTGTGATTCTGCGGTATTCTGATTTATTCCCAGCTAGCTTCGTATAGTCTCGGGGGTTATTATACGGAGTTCTCGACGTTGCGGCATATTCGTTCCATGAACACCGTATCCACGATTGTGCAAGGGTTCTATCCATGACATGTTTGTTTCTAGGATCTCGCGGACTTATGGGGGTCGCGAGTAAAGTCAAGTTGTCAAAGCTTCCAAACGTATAGTTAATATTGTGTCCAGGACTTATTTTAAATCATTTGATTTAGGTGTTATACCGATAAGTTGAAGCAAGACTATTATAGTGAATTCAGGGATTAAGTTAGTTGTCAAATTGGACACGACCCACAGCCTTGATTCGCAGGCGTCCTGCATTCAGACAAGGCCTTTCCGCTAAGCCACTTCGAAAGGAGAGCACTAGACTCGAGTTTTTCGCGCTCTTATTAACCTCATCAGTAGGCAGTATCCTGTCCGGTCGGCATTATCACTGCGTAGTCGCTCGGGCGTTGTGAGACTACTGCTTAACACACAACGCCGAGCACGTCACAATAGGCATGACCGAGATGATCCAAATCCAACGCTCAGAACGCACAATACCATGTGTATGAAGTGAGTGTTCGCTTCGCCCGATCAATGTGTCTAAGGGATAGATGAACAGAATCACTCTGCTTCTATCCAGATCGAGGTAGAACGCCTGATTCAGGACTTTCTCAGTTAAGGTGTGGAAAGTTACCTGACTCTCGTCGCAGAGTGGTAAGTGAAATATATCGGGTCCCAGATATCCTAATTGGGAGGATTGGTACTTGGAGGCGTTCGTGGGCTGAAAGTGCGTAGTATCTCACAAGCGAGCGGGGAGGGTCAAGAGTGTTAAAGAACTCCTTCGTGGAGCCTAGGAGCATGGGATATAGGCAATCTAACTGCACTGAGCAGACCCTACCAGCACCAAGAGCGTTAAGGGCGTCAACAACATTTTCCGAACTGAGCGTATGACAGTACCGGAACGAAGACTAGAGTCAGTCAACCCTACGTCACTCACAAGAGCTACAGAGGAAACTGGGGTTCAGATATCGCAACAGGAGCAGTGAAGGTGACAGGTTACCTGCTGTGCATACAACACAGTCATATTCGGGGAAATTGCCAGGAACTTGACGCGGAAGGTATAACCGGGTTGGAGGCAGCTGCAGGGTGTAGTGTGGTCGATCGTTGCTATGTTCTGGGGGCGACTCTCTGTGCACGTCACGTTGAGTAGATTGGTGAGTCGGCTGAGGAACAAGAGATGGAGTATAATGTGGTTTCAGCCGACTGATGCCAGCGAGAGTTCGATATGTCAGGAGAGGCATTCAGTGAAGCGGCGGTGGCGGGGAGTAGGGCCCCACAACGGTACGGTCAGATGGGTCACTAGGGCGGTATCTGAGATGGACCCAAGCAAACGGCTGAGAAACTGAACAGGTCAGGAATTGCTGCGTGTCTGTTAGGCCCCATGATGTGGTGAGGCAAGGCCAGTAAGCACCAAAAACCTTGTTGGCCATCGATTAGCCGGACTGCAATCCCCAGATAGGAGCGTGGCGAAGCAGTAGCTTGGTCGAAGGGCCGCTAGGTGAGGTAACTTATTTCCTGGTCGGCAGAATGATCGGCGGATGGGTGTTCGATCACGCCGGTTACTAGAGCATTCACTGGGGGCTAGAGAGAAGGTGACTGCAACCTGGTCTCCCGACTGTAGCTGATTTGGATGTATGGGCAGCGGAGTATCGCTTCGTACGGTTACCAGTCGGAGGGGAATGTGGTGGCTAGAGTCGTTTTTATCCTGCGATGAATGCGGGGCGTGGACTAGCGCCTGTTGGTCAGGAGGTAGTGAGTTATGCACGGTCGGGGCGAGCAGGAATTGCGGGTCGAGTAAAGTCATTCTCGACTGTTAATGGCGAGCGCACATCAGGGTAGGTTATCTTCCAAACTGAGATTGTGGTGGGAATTGCGGGCGTGGCGAGATCATAAAGAACCTGTGGCGTCGCGCATAGGTTTGTAGGGTTTGTGTCGATGTTAGGGCTCAGAATCATGGTCGGTCTGTCGTTGTAATCGAGTGACTGAGCACGAAGAGATACATATTTTGGAATTAAAAATAGAGGGTAGTGATTTGTAACCTGTGCTTAACTTGAAACGCCTACCGCAAAGCAGTTTGTGGAACAGCTAGTATAAGTGCTAATGACTTCCTTTCCTGTCCTTTTCTAGCCCATGTGAACGTTAATACTACGCGCATAGCAGCTTTCTCAAGGTCGTCAGAAATGCCTTGAGCATTGACGGCACTAACATAATATGATGCATCTGTTACAATTACGATTCTCAGTTTAGGTTCAAAATGAGTGAAAAGACTGTCAGAAGTAAGCATTGATTTGACTATGTTAAATGCTCATTGACACAACTGTGGCCAATAGCTGGTTGATTAGAGATTAACTTCGTGCATGACAGGTGGAAATGGACTGTAGTGTTTCATTAGACCCAGAAAAGACCAGAATTATTAGATCGGTAGGCGCTGACATATTCTGAATGGTAATAACATTAGCACAATCAGGTCGTCTACTGCTGTGATCGATTAAAAAAAAAGAAATATCACATTTACCACGATTCAAAAGAGGCCCACAATCGCTTATTCACTACAGCACACAGTCAAGCCTTTAGGAAAGCAAAACAACGTTTTCCCGCAACAAATTTGAACAAAAAAGTCAGTAGAAGACTTTTGTACGATGTGTCTCTCGGGCACATTTCGTCAGATACGTACTATAGTCTGCGGGCTCTTATAGCAACGTTCAGTGGACGTTGTGAAACCAAACGACGAGACCAATAACCACACACGCACGTACTAATCAGCACCAGTTACTAGGACAATCTGATACTGGTGAACAAGTCTTTTCGTGCACAAGAGAGGGGTGGCTTCCATTTACTTGCTACCGCCTGCGCAAACCCGGGGAGCCTTCGATTTTTCGTTGTTGCGCAACGTATCCGTAAGGCCGTCCCAGGTTTGGTTGAAGTTGACATTGATTGATACATTGTGGTATCCGTGAGCGTTTTATGGGCCCAAACTGGAGTGTGGTCGTTGGCCCAATTTCGAAATTGCCGCTCGGTTCCAAGTGTGATGAACACACGGGTGTAAACGTCGTTGTTCATCTCCACACATTTGACAACGAAGGAGTAGATACTGTTTGATCATTTACCCGTAGAAGTTTGACATGCTCCTGAAGACGCATCAACCATCCCAGTCGCACTCACGTTGACGGCGAACCGATGACATTCTTAGCGATTAAAAACTCGTGAATCAGTTTGACAAAACGTGTTTACCAAAGCGGTAGATCACAGAAAGATACGGACGATTTTACTACTTTCGGAGCTGTGCAATGCTCAAAAAACCATTCAAATGTTCTGACGACACTAGTGCATATTGAACACTTCATTTCATGAAATTATGAGAGAATAGTTTCAGAACACTCAAAGGCCCACAGTCCTTGTCGCATGGTTGTAACAACCTAGATCGGTGTTACCATTTTTCTCTTTCCCGGTATCTCGTTAAAATGGACCATTTTCATTGACAAGGCCAACTTTTATCTGGGAAAGCTCCTATCTATACAAAATGACTGAGCCCTTGAGAATCGTAACCGACTTAGTGTCCATCGATGTCAGTTAAATTTCAAGGTCGTAGCTCTAGCCGATGCTATTGAAGAAAAGGACGCGAATGTTTTGCTATTGGTTTTTTAGGGTTTACGAATAATTCTGAATTTCCTAGACTTTCATCGGCTAATTCGCATTAAATTATTTCTAAGCAACAACCATTCACATCTGTTTCCTGCAGGCTCATGCAGAGCTCGGCGATTTTGCGGAGGCTGTCCAAATGGGCGAGCAGTGCTTAAAATATGTGCGTAAAACGGATACCTCCGAAACGACGGCGTCAGTGACCGAACTGACTTCCCTGTTGTCGAAGTGGCGCATGGCTGATGCGAAAGCTAACCAATCCGAAAGGTCCGCAATTCGCAAAGCGGTCATTCAGCGCTATCAGGGCGCTGAAAACTGGGTAAGCATAGCACTTTTTTGATGCAGCTGCACGCCGTAATGTGTTGATTTTTTTGAAAACTTTTATTCAGTGATCACTTAGGACGTATTCCTACTCGTTGGGGACAAAGTGTACATTTGTATTAAAAACAAACGTTAACGAGAAGCATCAGCTAGTCCTAATGATAAAGATCTGCAAACGAGAGGAATGGAGTGTAGATCAATGACATTGAATGTCACATCTATCAGATCTTTGAGTATGGGTTGTTTGCAGCTGACACGGAGGCTGGTGGACTCGATCACGTCTGTAGTGTAAGTTAGTCGGATGATGCCTTTGCGTATCCCAGCAGCTTTTTCCTTCATTTCGGTGTTGTAGTTAAGTCGTCGTAGGGAGGCTATGGAATTTGTCTGTCTATCAATAACGATTGAGGTCGTATGATCGATGTGTACGTGTGTAGGCTGGCAGGCACAGGTACTGGTTGACTCCTATAGAATAACAGGACAGCCATCGGGTACAAAAATGAACTCACGTGCAGTAAATTACCAGCGTAACCGGAACATACTCTGCTGCGGCTTCTTTTGCGTTATTCGAACCGTTTAAATGGAAAAATGTACAGTTTGCCACAAGAAACTTGACAGCTGTCGGAGAACGTAATTGGTGCGCTGTTTCCACACACTCCGAACACACATGCGCCTGGATTGCACAAGAACATGGACAGTGAGAAGCTTGTTCATGCTGACTATGAGTGCGCAAACTGGCACTTATCATATGCTTATCGTTGTCCTGCCCCCCTGATCCGCCGGGGCAACACAAACTATTTGGAGAAGGGTAGATGAACTCATTTGTCGGCGTATGATGCCGAGCATGCTGTGAAGAGGTATGTTCCGAAGGAGCTGTTCAGTTGCGACAGAACTGGATTTCCGTCACGTCGATAAACCTCATGAACAAGCGTCGCTCGATCCCACCTGGTTCTGAATATGATGACGACCGTCGAGAACTTAAACGCAAGCTGACTAAAGCTTGCGCAAAGACCGTGAGCACTACTTGGTCGAACAGTCGAAAGAGATGGAAAGGGCCTTTTTATCTGGGAATTGCAGAAGGCTTTTTTCCCTGATCCGTGGTTGTACTGGTCGTCGAGTCAGGTGTAAGTGAGACCATATGTGAAGAGTTTGAACATTTTAAGGAACATTTTGAAGAACAGTTCAGCTGGCCTCAACCAGATCATGTGGACGACGGGACCCGAATGGTCAGTTATTGCATTCCAGACGGCCCTCCGTCGGAAGCAGAAGTGGTCCTAGAGCTCAAGTTATTGAAGCGTAATAAGGCTCCTGGACCAGACCTCCTCTCTCCTCTTTTCAAGGATGGCGGGGAGAGGTTGATATCAGAACTGACAAAACTCCTCCAGACGATTTGGGAGACTGAAGAGGTACCTCGCGATTGGTGCTTGTCAACAGTAATTCCCGTTTTCAAAAAGAGGCCCGAAGTCTATGTGACAACCGTAGAGGCATCAGTTGAGCGTGGTGTCGTTACGGCCAAGTTACAACACTGGCTTAGCATTTTACGTCACGATCACTAGTCCCAGAGAACGTCAAATACTGGCAAGAGACAGACAGTATCTTGGATGTCAATAGCTCTTGTTCGTCAAGGATGTATCCAAGGATAACTCACGTGAATCTGTTAGATTCATTGTATGCCGCACCTTCTGCCAGAACGTGGGTGAGGTTTTATGGACAAGCCTGGTCTGGCGTTTCATGTCAAATTTGCTACGTGGATGTTAGTCAAGGGGTGTCCGATTTATCCCTGTCCTGTTCAAATTTTAGTCACTAGGAACGACATTCTGGAGGTGTGGTTTAGAAGGAGTCACATGAACCTGGTGTTGAGATTCTTCCTGGCGCTATGTTGACCGATATGGAGTATGCGGACGACATTGTGTTACTTATCCTCTCTGCCGAAGAAATGCTGACCATGCTGGACAAGGTGAGTGACCGAGCTGGTTTCTATGGAATGCGCTTCGCACCTTCAAAGTGCAAAGTGTTGCCACAAGACTGGGGCATTTCCACTCCTTTTCTTTTCTTTATTGCAGATATAATTGCCGCTGTTTGAGACTGGCGGTATAGTATTAACGTACTTGGGTCAAGCACTAATCTCGTCAACTTGTAGGTATTGTTGATGAGAATAATCAACGAGGATGACAAAAGGCAAGAGGTTCAGTGCTTTGCAAACGCTGCTTCGTCGGTGGTACCGTGTATGACCATCACGTGAAAAAGATATGTTCACTTATCGCCAGTCAATCGCGCCGACTTGACAGGTAGGCTGAGCATTTTGAAGAACCGTTCAGCTGGCCTCAACCAGACCATGTGGATGACAGGACCCAAACGGTCAGTTATTGCGTTCCAGACGGCCTCCGTTGGAAGCAGATGTGGTCCTAGAGCTCAAGTTATTGAATCGTAATAAGGCTCTGGACCAGACCTCCTCTCTCCTCTTTTCAAGGATGGTGGGAAGAGGTTGATATCAGAACTGACAAAACTCCTCCAGACGATTTGGGAGACTGAAGAGGTACCTCGCGATTGGTGCTTGTCAACAGTAATTTCCCGTTTTCAAAAAGGAGGCCCGAAGTCTATGTGACAACCATAGAGGCATCAGTTTGGTATCTGTTGCGTCCAAGTTACTCACTGGCCTCATTTTACGTCGGCTCACTAAACCCAGAGAAAGTCAGATACGTGAAGAACAGGCAGGATTCCGATCCGGTCGAGGGTGCGTTGACCACATTTTTACCTTGCGACGGATCTTGGAACATCGGCACTCTTATAGGCAGCCGACGGTCGTGGTCTTTTTGGACCTGAAGGCTGCTTTCGATTCAGTTGCTCGTAACGTTCTCTGGAACTGTCTTCTTCGCAAGGGAGTACCAGAAATACGTGAATCTGTTGAGATCACTGTATGCTCACTCTGCAAGCAGGGTGAGGGTTTATGGACAGCTGTCTCGGGCGTTCATCACTTCTAGTGGTGTTCGTCAAGGTGTCCGATTCCCTTCCTGTTCAATTTTGTCATGGACGACATTCTGGAGGGTGCGCTTGAGGAGTCCAGTGAACTTGGTGTTGAGCTTTCTTCCTGGCGCTCGGTTGACCGATCTGGAGTATGCGGACGACATTGTCTTACTTAGCCCCTCTGCCGAAGACATGCAGACCATGCTGAACAAGGTGAGTGACCGAGGCTGGTTTGTATGGAATGCGCTTCGCACCTTCAAAGTGCAAAGTGTTGCTTCAAGACTGGGGCATTTCCACTCCTACTTTCTTTATTGCAGGTAATCCGCTTGAGACTGGACAGTTTCACCTACTTGGGTAGCACTATCTCGTCAGCTTGTAATATTGCTGATGAGATATCAACGAGGATAGCAAAGGCACGAGTTGCCTTTGCCAACCTGCGTCATCTGTGATATCGAAAAGACGTTCGATTGTCGCTGAAAGGAGGGTGCATAATGTTGTAGTCGTTCTGTTTTGCTTTATGGTTCGGAACGTGACCTGTTCGCAAGGAAGATATCAACAAGCTTGCTGTATTTGACCATCGTTGTCTCCGCCAGTTAGCCCACATTAAGTGGACTGATCGCGTGAGCAATGCGGCAGTTCGCCGGCGCGTATTCCGGAACGCTCGGGATGCGCGATCAATTGGTCAACTACTCACGTTGCACAGCCTGCGATGGTTGGGTCACGTACTCCTTATGCCAGCTGATCGTTTACCGTACCGGGCATTATATACTGAGACCACCAACAGTTGGGTGAAACCACGTGGTGGTCAAGCGACAACGTGGTCACGAAATATGAAGACCCTGACTGCTCCACTGAGTAAAGTGGGTAGGTGTCGCCTGCCTGGATGGGGTCCTCGTGATCACTCAAACCGCTGGTTAGAGACGCTATCCGAGATGGCGCGTGTCGCAGTCAATGGCGTACCTGCATCCATACCATTTCTAGTTCTTTCGCTTAGACTTCTATTAATTTTCAACCTTAGTAACGTTTTCTTCTAGGATATTCCACGTCACTGTTGAGGTGAGCGGCAGCCCGAGCCACAGTACCTTTTGGTCAGGCTCATGGCTGTTATGATGATGATGCGAGTGGAAGCTTGTCGTTTATCGCTGATGAAGTGTTTGTTTAACAGTCGATTGCATCACTGAGTTTCTAGGTCTTTTTTTGCTGCCCTTTTCTATTCTCTGCCATCTTTCCAGAAAGTGGTGGTTTATTCGGAACACATCTTCGTTCGACGGTGTGACGTCCTCTAAACACGTAGGAAGCAGCATCGATTTAACCGGCGACACGAATCAACTAAACAGAGTGACTCCTCAAAACCGTCATTTCTAATGAACTAACACAAGTGAAAATTAATCTTAGAATCAGATCCACTCATTCTGAATGAGTTTGCCAGTAAAGTAAGCATATGGTTTTATAAAGGCTTTCGAATTTGGGAACAAACACGTACGACTATAATTGAGACCAGAAAGAGGCGGTAGCTTTACGAAATCACAAAAACGCTCTACAATGTTTGGAAGTAGCTCAGAAGGGCGACGGTGCCAAAGGTATCGTTGTAACGCACACCCTTGAGTCTGCACATATGTGACTGTTTCATTTGATTCGCTATGTGTCTTTTCGGCCATCTATGGTAATCGTTTCGTCCTATAAATTTAGAGCCTCTGTGGCCTAATTTTGTCTCGCTCTTCCAATAAACGGTGTTGCCGCGTCTCTTCTCATTTCTCGGTTTTGGGTCAAGCGACTGAGCGCGTAACCAAGGCGACGATCCAATAACCGGTCTACTTCGGGGTACTATATACGTAACCTACGCGGACAATGACAACTTCAGTGAAGGAAATAAAACTGATCCTGCAGCAGCAACAGGCGCAATTCGATGCGGCTCAACCGAAGTTAATCGAAACAATAACATCTATGGTGTCAGCAAATTCAAACGTCAAACCGGGTTCAACGGTGGACGTTATCACGAACAGCATCAATGAATTTGTTTTATGATGCCGATGCCGGAGTGACATTTGAATCTTGGTTCAGCCGCTACAAAGATGTCTTCCGAATGAAGTTAGCATGGATGATGCAGGAGAAGTTGCGATTACTTCTTCGGAAACTCAGTACGACAGAACATTCGAGGTATACTGATTTCATTCTGCCAAAGAAACCTCGTGATCTCACTTTTGAAGAAACACTGAAGATACTGACGAATATTTTCGGAGAGCAGTCATCCTTGTTCAACATCCGGTATCAATGTCCTCAAGTTGGTGAAAAGTGAACATGATGATTTTGTCACTTACGCAAGTACAGTCAACCGAGAATGTGAAAAGTTCAAGTTGAGGACAATGACAGAGATCAGTTCAAATGTCTACTATTCGTCCGCGGTCCAGAATCCACCCAAGATGCCGACATTCCTACCGGAATTTCGAACAAAAGTGAACAGTACATGATATGACTTTGGCATCTGTGACAGCGGAGTGCCAACGGTTGATCAATCTAAAACATGACAGCTGTGACTGAACAGTCGGGGTTATCTGCAGTCCATGCCGTTTCGCAGCGGCCACGCAACCTAAGAACCGAGAAGCAAGGTGCAAAACTCTTATCGAAGCCCCCACCTGCATGTTGGCAATGCGTTGATTGGCATTATATGCGGTTCTGTCCATTCAAGCACCACACGTCAAAAATGCAATCGATTCGGGCACAAGGAAACATGTTGCCGTTCAACGCTGTCACTCAG
>LOND01005873.1:6352-24003 GCA_014220965.1 Paragonimus kellicotti
GTATGAATGGACAAACAAGAAAGATATCCCATAATTTAATTGATTGAGAGTGAAAACGACTTCCAAACAACTTGCAGTAGTTCGAACCGAACCACCATAAACCTGGATATCTCCACACATACTTCAGCTCAGGTTAGGGTTTACGGTGAACTGTCTGACAGTTTCAGCACCAGGAGCGGCGTACGTCAAGGCTGTCCCCTTTCACCATTTTTGTTCAATTTCGTCATAGACGAAATAATGGAGGACTGTCTGCGGCACTCAAATGATGCCGGCGTGGACCTCCTACCTGGTGAAAGACTGACTGATCTTGATTATGCTGACGATAAGGTATTGCTGTTTGACAACTTTCAAGCGGCACAAACAACACTGGACGCTATTTCGCGTTCTGCTAAGTACTTCGGAATGCGCTTTGCAGCCTCAAAATGCAAAGTGCTTCTGCAAGATTGTTGTGATCACGTAGATTTAATGTTAGATAATGAAGTCATGGAGATTGTTGACCGGTTTGTATACCTGGGAAGCTGCATCAGCGGTGGCGTCGGAGGTGTAGGGAATGAAATAGAAGCGCGTATTTCCAAGGCTAGGGGGTGTTCGCTAATCTAAGACACCTATGGCGACAGAGAGGTATTTCCCTAAGCTTAAGGGTCGTGTATATCAAACAACAGTGAGGGCTGTATTACTTTACGGCAGCGAAACCTGGCCGCTCAGGGTAGAGGACGTGAACCGTCTCCAGGTATTTGACCACCGATGTCTGCGTTCAATCGCTCGTATCGGGTGGCACCAGCGAGTAAGCAACGAGGAGGTTAGGAAGCGGGTGTTTGGCACTGATTGTCAAACGAGTTCTTTGTTCAGTCGCTACATTTGCACAGACTTAGATGGTTGGGTCATGTACTAAGGATGCCAGCTAGTCGTTTGCCACACCGAGCACTGTTTGCGGACGCTGCGGCCGACTGGCGCAAGGTGCGAGGTGGACAGATGATGACCTGGCGTAGACAAATGAAATCGTTTACGAAGGGTTGGTCACTGTAGGTCGGGTTCGTCTCCCGGGCTGGGGCCCTCGCGACTCACAGAGTCGGTGGCTTGAGACGTTAGGTGAGATGGCGGCTAATCGAGCTCAGTGGCGTGAATGTGTCGTTGTTTGGCCGAGTTGTCTGTGAAGTGAGTGCACTTAATGATGCGGGGCAGTGAAAGCCGTAAGGAAGCTGTCTTGCTGATGACGCCTTACTTTCACTCACAGCTCGGTTGTTTGTTTGCAAGGTGTAGGCGCCTTGATGTTGTATGTTTGAATATAGACGTAGCTATTTTTAGTAGTTAGGTCCACTTCCCCTCCCCTCCTCTTTTTCTTCTTTCTTCCTATATAAGTTTTTTTCTTCTTTGTTCTTCGTGGTTGTGTGGCAGTCAAGCATCAGTGTGAACCACCGATGTATTGCTGTCTATGATGATGATGATGATGATGATGATCTCCACAAGCATTCTCAGACATTATGTTTCGTATGTGACCCTAGAACATTGAAGCGTTCGTTCCTCGTGGGCGGAATTCAGTCATCATCCGACCCCAAAAGCAATGCACACCTTAAACAGAAAGCACGATAAAGTACTAGGTGATCGATCGCCGATAGTGATCCCTACGTCCAGGTAGACTTGGATAGTTTGCCCGACACACACACGTAGAATGACTCGTCCCAAGCGTGATCCTATACTGAGGCACTAAGTAATCCATTTTTCTGAAGATCAAAGTTTGTACGTGTTTTGTTACGTTTTCAGCTATGTACAGCAAAACGGAAGGTTGTGCGCTCTCACTTTTGACGTGCTGTAAAGTTCAAAGAAGATTAATGGACGCTCATTATTAACAGGAAAATTATGCGTTTTTAAATGTAACGGTTTGAAAAATAGAACAGCCTTAGTCGCTTCGGTAAATATTGTTGACCTGAAATAATCACCGGTGGACAGAATCGATGTCTTCTGAGGATAACAATAAGAAATTCCATCGATAGCTGAGCTTATTGATATGTTGACGTACGTTGCAGTAACTCTTTAGCAGCATGGGGATAGTATAATGAAGTTCCGTTCATGTACACCTATTGACGCAGCGGCACCCAGAAGGCAAAAACAAATCATCTACACTCCCATCCGGTCTGATACAAATTCCAAAATGTGCATTTAATAAGAATTGTACACTGACTTGCTTCCCGCAGTTTATTAAGTGTAATGTTCAGTAATACTGTTTATGCGTATATGACATCACGATGTTGCTGACCATCTACACCGAAAAACTGTCGTGGTAGTTTGGCGCAGTGGCATCCAGAAATAACAATATTTTGTTGCAACATGAATAAAAGTTCGTAAAACTCCAGAAGTCATCACTTTTAACGGCATTAATTTCATTTTGATGATGTTTTTTCATCTGAGACCTTAAACAGGCATAGGTAAATCTAACATTCTACTCACCTTTTCTTCCGTCAAAAATACAACTCGAGCTATGGCCATGCAGACAGAAACCCACTAGTAGATATGCGAGTTTCCTAACTCACGTAGAAAATGAATATATGTTTATCGCATCAACACGTGACTCAAGGTTGTAACTAGTAATATACAACACAGTCGAAGGTCAGATTCGTCCCTCATCAATCGGACTGCAACCAGAGTGCGGTAATTAATCAGCACAACGAACTGAACAAATTGAGTGAAAGAAATGGATGGAAGTACATCGAGTAGTGCCAACTTTCTGGATTCCTTTAGAGCACTTGTTGAAGTTCATCATTTGCCTCTCTCTTTCTAACAACTCAAATGATTAACAAAACTTTCGGGGACTCAATGACTGTCTCAAGGATTGACGCTTAAGTGTTTACTGTGAAGTTTGGACTCCATCAGCAGCGGCATTTTCACGCGGTACTACATTAGAACTACTACTGCATCCTTTATTCGAGTCATAACTCTTCCATGCAAAGTACTTGTCTGAAACAGTTATCTCCTCAGTTATTTGTGTAAAAACGTTAGAAGAAAAACACCTATACATGTTGCAATTTCGTATTGGTAACGAGTTATGCTGAGAATGTGAGGATGTGGAAACAGTGGAACAATTTCCACTACTGAGTTTCTGAGATTGAGGGGCTGTTTAATACAACCAAGTTCACCTTCGTCATCCAGAATACTGACTGCTATCTTGGTGGTAACAGGCTGGCAACAACGATCATGAGAGAGACCTCGGGAAGCTTTTTCAGCCGATCTCAGTTTGTAGCGTTTTGTAAATTATTTTGCACCTCATAATTTTCAGTTGTTCTCACAGTTTTCTCCTTCCTCAACTTCACATGTACACTCGATGTTTAAACCATGTGAATCGAACGAATCAATAATCAATAATACAAATTTCATCCTCCAAGGTCGCGAGCCCTGCGTTCTCTCTGCGTTCAGTGTCACTTGTGTACTGATTTCTGGAGAGTTAAAGGCTAACGGAATCGACCATTTATTTCAGCACATTTCCGATTTCATCTGTCGTCGGAATTATCTCCGTTGTGACCTCAGAATTACTTGGGAGCAACACGACAGATCGTATCCATTGGATACTTCATTCGGTGTAGTGGAACTCTAGACCGAACGCACCTTTACGAACCATTTTGGATCAATTGCTTCCATTTTCATCACACTTTGACCTCATGTTCACACTTGAGCTTTTGAACAGTGTTTAGATCCACTACATAAATTGTGTTCTGCCGTCGCTATGGCTTCCAAATCGATGGGAAATGCGGATAAATGGTGAATATGCACGCGAGATAAAGCATCTGCAACCAGGTTGCTTGGACCATCGATGTAGCGGATGTCCGTCGAGAACTGGGAGAGAAAGTCTAAGTGGCGGGTTTCTCTCGGGGAGTATCTGTCTGGGGAAGTGTTGAAAGCGTGCGTTAACGGCTTGTGGTCAGTAAGGATGGTAAACTGACGTCCTTCTAACACATGTCGGAAATGCTTGACGGCGAGGTAGATAGCTAGCAGTTCTCTGCCGAAGTGCTGTACCTCGTTTGAGCAGGCTGTAGCTTCCGGGAGAAAAAGGATAACGGTCGGATTTCATTGCCGATGACTTGCTGCAAAACCGCGCCGACGGCAGACTGAGATGCGTCGGTCTTTAGAACCAACTGTGCATGTTCGTCGGTACTCAGATAGCCAAGGGATGTGGCGTTTGCCAGGGCCTGCTTGACGGATGTGAAAGCGGCGGTGGCTTCTGGGGTGAAGACGAACTTTTTGGGGTTACTCTGCAGCAAATCGGTAAGTGGTTTGAAGTATGTCGGAGCAATTGGGGATAAAGCGACAATAATAATTGACAATCCCCAAAAATCGACGTAGGCTTTTGATAGACTGAGGCAATGGATAATCCGAAATAGCGTTGGTTTTCTCCGGTAGTGGCCTGATGCCGTCTTTGTCGATGCGATGACCGAGAAAGTCAATGGAAGAAGCACCGAAAACGCATTTGGTTGTGTTGATGGTGACGCCATAATAGTTTAAACGCTCAAAGACGGATTTCAAATGAGACAGATGCTCCTGCTCATTGTTGCTAGCAACCAGTATGTCATCGATGTAGACGAACACGAAGTCTAATCCGCGTAGAACTTGGTCCATGAAGCGTTGAAATGTTTGGGCGGCATTCCTGAGGCCAAAGGGCATACGAACAAATTCGAATAAGCCAAACGGGGTTGTGATCGCTGTTTTAGCGATGTCATCGGGAGCCACAGGAATTTGATGATATGCCTTGACCAGATCTATTTTGGAAAAGATCTTTTTCCCAGACAGGCCAATGGAAAAATCGTGGATATGCGGAATGGGATAGCGATCCGGCACGGTGACGTTGTTCAGCGCTCGGTAGTCACCGCATGGTCTCCAATCTCCTGTAGTCTTCTTGGGGACCATGTGTAAAGGCGATGACCATGGGCTGTTTGAAGGACGGATAATTCCCGAGACGTAACATTTCCGCAAATTCCGCCTTGGCGATTTTCAGCTTCTCAGGAGGCAGTCGGCGTGGACGTGCGAATCTGGGTGGTCCCTTGGTGATGATGTGATGAGCAACGTCATGTTTCGGCGCCGTGGTATTAGGTGTAGGTTGGTAAATTCCCGGAAATTGTTTCAACAGCACCGTATACTGGTTAGCTTCTGGTAAAGCCGTTCGAAGTCCGATCGAGTTGATGGTGGTGGCTTCACCTTGAACGCACAAAGTAGTAGTGCTGTCTACGAGTTTCCGGCGGCTGAGGTCAACAGCCAAACCGTACTTTGTAAGAAAATCGACGCCGATAATTGGGTGTTGGACATCGGCAATGACAAAATCCAGGGGAAACTTCGGCGCAGTCCAAGGTCGACCGTCAAGAGATGTTGGCCGTAGGTCAGGATTTTGGAATTGTTGGCCGCCTGTAGGGTGTATTCCGCGGGTTTGAGATCGCGTTTGATTTTACCGGGGGTATAACGCTGACCTCTGCACCGGTGTCGATGAGAAAACGCAGCCCGGTGGAGTTGTCGTGGACATAAAACAGGCGACTGTTGGTCTGGCCAGCGGCAGCCGTCGCCATTACTGGCTGGCCGGGTCGTTTCCTTGATTTGCCCTTAGAAAGCGAACTGGCATATGCACATGGTTGTGTGCATTTGCGGGCGTTGTCACCGAAACGTCTGTGGTAGTAACAGATGTTAGAGGTTTGGGACTTAGATGTGGCAGGTCGCGAGCGAGAGCGGGATCGAGTGCGCGGGAAGTTACGGCCCTTCATAAGGCGTCCAGCTAAGTTATTCACAGTGAGTGTTAGCTGAGACACCTGACGTTGGAGGTTATCAAGCGTATCTTGTTGTGGATCAGTGTGAGCGGAAGTCAACACAGGTAGATGGAACGATTGAAGAATCGTGAATCTTATCCGTCATCTCTGCTACTTTTTCTGGTGGTGTGTCGGGGTATTGTACCTACAAAATGACCAAGGTGTTTAGGTGGGAGTCCATCTTGCGTCCACAGTTGCTGAGGTATGATCGACTCATGTTGTGTCCCTGACGGATCTCACGCGGCGGAATACTGACAGCTGGTGGATCAGCTCAATCTCGACACCGAGAAATTAACTGTTGCACGGCTTAGGCTTAGTCAGATGCCGTTCTAGTTTTACAAATGCCTGGCCTTGATTTTATCCGTATGGGACTCGTCTCGGTCATGGGGATCGAGTATATCAATTTACCTCTAAAGCAATGTTAGTGGGCAACTGCGTGAACACGTAAGAAAACATGGTGGCCTGTGAAGTAATCTTACGGAAATCGGAAAAATGCCTCTACCTGAGTGAACCAAACGCGAGGGTTTGCAATACCAAATGCAGGTAATTTAAGATTAATAGCGTTCTCGGAAAATAAACTAGTGTCAAAATCGGAAATCATTGCAAAATATTGGGAGTTCTGAGCTTACCGGTAACGAAATCAAAGAAGATATGTGTGTACAACAAGCAAAATGTCAAAATTCTGGCTCACCAATCTAAACACTGTTCAAAAGCTCAAGTGTGAACATGAGGTCAAAGTGTGATGAAAATGGAAGCAATTGATCCAAAATGGTTCGTTGAGGTGCGTCGGTCTAGAGTTCCACTACACCGAATGAAGTATCCAATGGATACGATCTGTCGTGTTGCTCCCAAGTAATTCTGAGGTCACAACGGAGATAATTCCGACGACAGATGAAATCGGAAATGTGCTGAAATAAATGGTCGATTCCGTTAGCCTTTAACTCTCCAGAAATCAGTACACAAGTGACACTGAACGCAGAGAGAACGCAGGGCTCGCGACCTTGGAGATGAAATTTGTATTCTTAATTATTGACTCGTTCCATTCACATGGTTTAAACATCGCGAGTACATGTGAAGTTGAGGAAGAAGAAAACTGTGATGAGCACTGAGAATTATGAGGTGCAAAATAATTTACAAAACGCCAGTCTTCCTCCCAAGTGGGTTCGGAGAAACAAGACAGTTAACGGTATACTTAGATTACTTGCTTACAGTTACACGAATTTTCATCTTGGGACCTTTTCCATTATATGTGTTGCGCTGAACATCGTGCTGACTTCCTGAATTAATTATTCACCTTTTTTACCCGTATCTGATATAGGACACTTTTCCTATTGTGAGTCCAACGGAGAACAGCAGGGCAGGTTAGACCATTTAGTTCATTATGGTATCCAGACAAGGCACATAAGGTAGGCTATTCTTCCTTTTTTAACAAAAGATCACAAACGATCATGTCCTTAACTATACAATCCCTCCACAAACCCTACCTTCAGCTGCTCAGTGTGATTGTGTCTGGCATCAATTTTTGCCTCAGTTCTTTAGAGCTGCAACATTAACGATAGTGTTGACTTTCCAGAAACGTACGGTCTCCAAGTAAGCCCAGTTTGAGTTATTTTACTTGAATTTATTGTAGCAGTTTTATCATTTGAAGAGTCTTAACGGGTGTCCGCTGTCAACATTATGGACATATGGACAACAATTCAGATGATCAGATTATCGAAAAACTTCCCGTAGATTAAAGCTGCTTTCATCCTTCCACTGTTGCCGCTAGCCAGTTGTTTGGTTGTGTTGGGCGAAAATGAGTCTCTAATGTGCTTGCAGTTGCTGGTTTCTTGTGGTTGATTTTTCGCTGTAAGCTGTTCACGTCTGCCAGTTGTCTGCTTAATAGTAGAGCATAGGTTCAGCGGTGTTAAGGCATTAGTTGATGTTGCTCATTTGTGCCCTTTCAATGATTTTAATTGTGCCACACGTCAGTGATTAAGATGATGCCATCACTCGACCCAGTCCATTTCAATCAGCTTACTAGGCCAAAGATTGCCATGTTATGAGGCGCTGAATTTAGCTCCAGCTGAGACGATTTGAATGCGATTGCACCGCTACCACTGTCGTGATTTCAGAAACTCTTTATTGAAGCTTGGAGAGTTCTTTGTTCACCATCATCTTCATAACTGATCCACATAGTATGGTTGTAGTTGCGTCATAACTTGACACCTTCTGTTACCCTCATATATGTCGAGAGTACAATCATGATTGCTTTTGTGTACGAATGTCAAGGAGTGTGTTATCACTAATTATGCTTCCAAGCTAAGTGCCTTGCATGGTGTTTCTGGAATGATGCTTGGACTTAGGTTTCCCAACCGTTAATGGATGAACTAGCAAGCCAGTAAAATAGGATCAAGGCGACCACTGGAAAATGCCGTAATGGGTGCACACTGACCTGAAGAGCCAGTTTGTTCCCATTACCACAGGGGTAGCAGCTTAGTGAAAGGTAACTACTGATCATCCCTAATTCAAACCGTATATCTCACTAACTGGCAGATTCACATCACCTTTGAAACGGACAGTATAGTATATGGCATTCATTTCTGTTCTCATGAGTTGGGATGCCATACGGATTTACCAAAACAGGAACTGGGAGTACACTGGCCTCTTTCTTTTCTATTTGTTCAACTCAGACAAGTCCAGATAGATTGCTTGTATCACCACCTCTTATAAACAAGTCTAACGTAGTAGATGGCCGTCGTTTCTGATTGGCTGAGGCCGATCGACCACAGTTTCGTCCACAAAAGGCAGCACGTGAACTCTGATTGGCAGAACGTTTTCCAAGCAGAAGCAAGCAAAAGCCATCCATAACCTTAATCTGGTGTCAAATACTTTTTGAAAACACAGGTTTGATCGAGTGTAAAACGCACTGGCTTAGTGAACTCGTGGCCCCGACTTGATTAAAGTGGAAATGTATTCACTCCTGAATGGTTGTAACATGTTATTGCTGTCATTCCAGCTAGGTGACCAGAGTCAGAACGTGTGTAGCAAAATGTTGCCCGTCTAGTTAACAGGCTAAACAATCGAACAGACCTGGAGCGCCAAGCAGCCAAATGAAAAATTAATCTCATCACCGACCGTCGTTAAGTTTTCTCGTCAAAAGAAAGATGTCTCTGTACAGTCAAGTCGAGATCGAATGATGAAGTGGTTTTATGAAAGTCGGAAGACACAAGAATTTGACCTGAGTGTGT
The DNA here is from genome assembly GCA_014220965.1 of Paragonimus kellicotti. Taxonomy (NCBI): domain Eukaryota; kingdom Metazoa; phylum Platyhelminthes; class Trematoda; order Plagiorchiida; family Troglotrematidae; genus Paragonimus; species Paragonimus kellicotti. The sequence continues at coordinate 15,360 of LOND01005873.1, forward strand.
TCCTCATCTCTAACTTGGCTTGCATAAGGACATAGAATGAGGTGGCTTGTGTCTGACTGATGACGATCGAGCAAAATCAGAAGGCACTTGGTGAAGCCACTTAGATTGTTCTACCGGTTAAATGTTGTTTACCGTGGGTGACGGTTTTGACTTCGTGGGTTTACTGGAAGTAGGATCTGGTCTAAAAGTCACAAGTTCGAAAGGATGCATTAGAAACAACGATTGTATACCACATAGGAAAGCTTTTTGAAAACAGAATTCAACAAATCTTAGACGGCTGATGAATGACCTGAATGTATGAAGAAAATGCGTGTGACTTGTGGTAACCTAACACTGTGATGGGCTATTAGCAGTCCTATCTACGCCAACAATTGTCCCGATGAGTCATACTGGTTCGATTCTGTTCGTTATGTGGTGTGTGATTACTGCTGAACTGCTTCATGTTATACAAGAACCATTTATTACTATTATGATTTAGATTATCAACCTGCACTGATTGGGGTGTTAGCTAATTTACTGGCTTGAGAAGGGTGGTAGGAGTAGTTGAACATTAGTCATCGTAAACATGTTGTCTTTGGACACCGTGAGCTCCATAGACGACACACAACCGGATAACGTATTGTATATCGACGGGCAGATAACAAGTGAATTATGAGCACCATTATTAAGTGGTATTATTTTACAAGCAGTTTTAAGCCAGTCGACTAAAGACCCTATACTTTTATGGTCTTCCAAAAGCTTGTAAAGGCAACATGCGTATCAGGCCTATTCTTACAACGCGTACCTCTCCAAATTATCAACTTGTCTTGATAATCCTCTTTGAACGTATAAGACACAATGGTCAAAACATAGCTCCGGGGACACTTATGAACTTCTGTCCATTCTTAAAGCGAATAATACACGAAAAAGTGCTCTGTGATGCTCACACGTTGTTCACTAGCGCTCAGTTGAATAAAATGGTCAATTTTTCAACGTAAATAAATCTTGGTCTATTCATCTTCCATATGTATATCAGTCCCACTTCTAAAAGATCGTACACTTCATGTACACCGAGTGAGCCCATTGCTAGCTGAGATTTTCATGGCGTGATTGGAATACGGCTGCTCAGTGTTCGGAAAACATTCAATCAGGTTCCTTACAACATATACCAGAATGATGTGCTGATATTTGAGACACTGAGTTCCCTTTAACCACTTCATCAGAGCAGAAAGAAGACATATATTGCGATATGTTAACATTTCATTTACTCTCATCAGTCGCAAACGTAAAACATGCTAGTTATATACATCGTCTAGTCCCTGTTTGTCCCTATCTATATGATGTATATAACTGGCATGTTTTACGTTTGCGACTGATGAGAGTAAATGAAATGTTAACATATCGCAATATGTCTTCTTTCTGTTCCGATGAAGTGCTGATATTTGTCAAAGATCAGAATAGTGTGAGATACTCCCGATCGCATTTAACTCAGTCCAAAGTTTATTTCACGTGTGAACATGAGAACGTTCATTTGGTTGCCTTTCTGGCTTTGTTACTTGTCAGAACATCTGACAGAATGAGAAGTGCAGTACACGATAAACCCATGTGGACCGAACAGTACCTTCATTTCGCCGGCTTCTCACAGATGCAACAAAACTGGTAGCTGGTTCTACTAATGTTCTTCAGGTCCAGAAAACTTTGGGAAGAATTAGGGCTACTGAAAAATGTGTTGCATTATTCGTACGTCACATTCAATTCCGTCATAGCAAAGAGATTTAACCTATGGTATCGAAACGAACTAAACAAGATTAAAACTAAGGTCTAGAATTGGATGTAAATGTGACCTATCACGCCGTCTAATTGTGTCACACTGCAAGTTTCGGATGCATACTCTTGCCATCAATCGAGGGATCTGGCTTCGTTTCTCCCCCAGGGTTAGTTAGCTGTCCGCGCTTTGTTGAGATGGCAATTAAACTGAGAAGAAAACAGATAACTAATCACTTGAACATCATGAGTCAAATCACACAGTTCAATTAAACAACCTGCGATCTGGAAATGAGATTACGTGTATTAGCTATCGGAGAACAATCCATTCATTAATTTGCCCATTTCATAATCTCTGATGAACCTCACGATGGTAGCAACGACTAACAAATCTTTCAAGATTTTCTTCGAGGGTAGTCGAGTTTAGTTTTTTCTGTAGTCAGCTATACACGTCAAAGTAGTACAAAAACTGTGTATGCAGATAGATTGCCTTTGAACTGTTACAGCAAATAGACTGTTCGCTCCGATTGCGACTGTTTAGCGATGTGATATGCAGTCTAAGGAGTCATCCCAAAGGCAACGAAGGGGCACTGACATCTAACTTTGCGATGCTTATCAAACTGTCAGCTGAACATTTCGATCGGTACGCTGCTGAAGAATGCAGTGGATAAAAGTTTCGTTGTTTCATCTGGCCCCATCGGTAGCTCCTAACAGCGTCCGAACAAACAAGCTTGTTGATCACTGTCTCCTTTTTCTCACATCTGGTAGAACAAAATACTCGAATCTGATCTCTTAGCCATAGATTATGCTATCCACCCCTTATCGAAAAACTTTCAGGAAAACTCAAAATGATTTGTTGTCTCGATCTGACTGGGATATTCCACCCAAGTGTCTTTAGACTGAATGAATGATAGAGGACTTACTGTCTACTCTTCAACTTTACTCATAAACGACCATGGACTGGCCCGCTACATTGAGAGCCGTTTTATAAGATATATGTTAACAGTGACTAGAACATTTTACTGACAGAAACAGGTTTATTTTTATGCCGAACGATTGTCACACTTGTTCTCAGTTTGAAATGACTATAGAATTGACGGACTAGGTGTTTCGTTTGAATCTGGTTTACAGTTTCATATGCTGCAACTGCTCAATATCATCTCTGTTCCAGTTAAACCTCCAATTTACGAAAAACTGAACACCATCTCATCGAAGAACAATTCTCACCGACCTCGTGTATCGTTGCAACCCATTCCAACTTATTCCTCTTTCACCGACATTGGACAGGAAAGTGAGCACAACAGTCGCGATTATTCAGCAAAATAAACTCAATGACAAGTATACTCTGTTACTGAGCATTAGGTTTTACTGGAGGCTATTATCAACTGACTAAGAAAGCCATGCTCTCAAGCGCGTTATCTTCATTGACCTTCACCTTGAAACAAAACTTCAAGGTTTCTTCAATATCCAGTCTAAAGCGACTGTCTATTCCAACCTGGCACAAGAAATGGTTTTCTATCAGATTGTTTGGAAATTTTCTGGCGTGTTAATAACAATTGTCTCAAAAGTGATAGCGACATAACCAACGGGATGTATAACAGTAGCTATATTTGGAAGGAATCAGTCGTATTAGTTCATTGCGTCGTCTGAGAGCGTTTCTGTCAAGTGAGATAAATATAGCTTATATTATGTTGCGCCGTGTATGGCGCTCTTTTATTGGGTCGTTAAACCATGAGACCTGATACTTCTGTATATCTAGTGAGCCACATGTCTTCAGAAGTTCACGATTACAATTGTGATCCGGAAGTTTGTGGAAGATTGGCAGTTTTGTTGAGGATCACTTGTGCATTGTTGCACTTTCTTGTTAAAATGCGACAGTTTCACACATGTACGACAATAGAAGCCTATCTAGCTTCATAGGTAGTCGAATGTTAGTTCATATTTAAGAATACTGAATGACTTAAACTGGCCACTGAGAATCCAAAACAGTATATGCTGAACATTCTACACCAGTCCGCGGATGAAAACATACCTTACTGTTTTGTAGGTTACAACTTCAGTGTTCACATGCAGTCGACACATTCAGACTGACACTTCAGGCCACTCCGATGATCATTAACAAAGTTATGACTTACTGTCCATTTAGTACGCCGCGGGTTCCGATGCTAATCAAGAAGCAGAACACATCTCAACCTCAAAAAACCAAACGAATGGATTTTGTGGGTTGTCCTAAGGGTACTTTGTGACGACCGGAAAGGCCATGCGCTCGAATAGACCACGACTTCAGCTGCTCATGTGTTTACATCAGAGTCCGGCCACGACGAAAACTTCCTCTTACTTTGTCTTGACGGTGAATGACAGGATAGCCGTGTATGACAACGTGATGAAGTTGCGTGTTCACGCAAGAATGCCCCCTAGACTGACAGATCAGCTTCCGATGTTTATTCTTCCGAGAAAGCTGCGCAAACGAATTGCATTGATGAGAACATGCTGCGAGATAGTAGAAAAATCTTTCCTGCGTAATTCTGACGGTAGCACGATTACAGTTAACTAATAGCTGCGATGCAATAATTTATTTAGATAACAAAAAATTACCGGCGAGACAATTACAGATGTGCTGGCTCACCAATTCCAGTGTCTACGAGCAATGGATTACCGCTTTCCCAGGTATACAAAATGAATACCAGATGCGAACTAAGAATACAAATAACTGCGCGAGTATAACCGTAAGCGTAGAGTTATCCATAACTACGTTAAAGTCTTTCAATCACGCTAATTAAGCGACCTCTTTGAATGCATATTTTTATCGTATCGCTGTACTAATTTGACCACTTCCTATGGGCATTGTTTGTTCAAGCCAATCACTTGTTGTGCTATTTCCGCTAGCTTAGATAATTCTGCACTGTGTTACCGTTACTGACGCCGCGTACCGCAGCAAGAACTTGTTGTCTGTAGATTTGTCTTTCCTGGCGGTTGTGATCATATTCACCGAGCAGGCTGTCGCGAAGTTCAACTTTTCGACATTTTGGAACAATCGAAGAAGTCCTGCGCTGGAGTTTGCTCAAATCTTCGCCGGATTTTGGAAATCCCCATCCTTCCTCGCCCGAGCCGAATTGCTTCAACATTTTTCCTTAGCCAATTATGTCAAATAGAGCAAGATCCCTCGAAGTATATAATAATAACCCGAGTAGAAGGTGGAGAACGGAGGCGTTCCAGGAATGCGTTTATCGAGAACACGTAACACGACTGACAGAAATTTAGGTAAGGGGTCAAGAGAGATTAATGATAAACATACGGTACACTGTTTGTTCAGAAGAGTTTCCTCAGTTGGGTGCTTCTTCCTCGAGAGACTGCACAAGCTGCCACTGCTTGCAACACACGAATGGAGGGAGGCATGTGCATTTAGCAGCGGTTCTGAAACGGGTCGATACGCGCATCTTTTTCGAGTTTCGGTTTTTCACTCCTATCACGGATCCCCTTACCACTAAATGCAGGGCGTCCTCGGTCGCCGACGTCCCCGCCGCCTCCCATATCTGCGTAGATTCGCAACTTCTAGAGACCCTCTGGAACATTGTCTTCCCCCCCGCGCGGAGCTCATCGCTGAACGGTCGCAGAGCACACAAAAACTGGTTGAATAGTTGCCGAAAACATTTCTTTTACAACTGCGATACGTTGTTTGTCCGTGAAATCACTCGAACTGCAGCAACACCAGGATGTTTTGTGTACTTCAGTGTTGCTCTACGCTTGGGTGCTCCCCGGTGATCGATATCCTGACGATGACGGCCAAATCCTAGCTTGTCATTGCTTCTCAAAAGGGTTCGTGATTTATGCTAGTTGTATACGTTTGACAAACACAACGTGTTCTTATACTTCTTGCAAGACCAGTTTTGTCGCCAGTGAGATTAAAACCTGATCGCCAAACTGATGACGACGTAATGTTTCAGGTATTATGGTTACCATTGACTTCCTACACTGATGTACAAGGCGATTTCCGTTTTTTTGGTATGTAGACTAGACGGATAAAGTAATATCCGGGTATCCTTCTCCGGGGGTGCATGTGAAGTTGACGAAGTCTTTGAATGATTATATGGAGGATAGGGCAAGAAAATCAAAACCAACTCAATCTAGTAAGTAATGTGGTACTTCGGTTAACATAACGGGAACATCACTGACAATTTATTGAAGCTTTCACACTAATACAAACCTTTTTAACTAACATCACTCAAAAACAAATAGTGTGTTCTAGTTTCATCTTTGTTACAGCTTGGCAGTAGTGTACATCCTATCCAAGGCCTGCATTTGAACTCCGGTCACGCTAATTGTCTCTGACATGAACGAAATTCCGGTGTATTGCTTTATTCGAAAGCAGCCGTCTAAGGACGGTATGGGAACAATTGTCTTGTTCAATCTTTGAACTTTTAAACCATCTCCTCTTCTAATGCTGCTCGGCCAAGCAATCAATCCTTCTCTTTTATCATCCAGGCAAATGACTATCGTGGACCTCTGAGCCACAATGAATCAGACTAGACGTTTTTCTAAGTGAGCTAAACAACGTGAATTGTAGGGTAATTCTGTGAACAAGCTTAATATATCGAACCGTTCAATTGTCAACACTTGTCGGTATGTTGTACACAGTTGTAACTTTAAAGCGCGCGCAATGGAAACTGGTTATGCTGCAATTTAATTTTCGACATCAGGCCGTCTGAGACCGCTAAACCGATATGATCAACTCTGCTGACTGTTTGGTCTAATTGAAGACGTAAACTGTGAAATTATGGAACTTTTTGCCCGACGATGTGGTGATCTATGCATCTGTTTGAAAGATACCTATGCTACCTCCGTGTTTATCTATTGCTGTTTCCGATTGTTTATCTTCATTAAATTAACAAACGACGTTGAGAATTTCACAGATCGTCTAACTGTATTTGGAGGAAAATCTAGACCCGGTGTATACAAATTGCTGAAATGTCAGCACAGCTGATGGTCAGAATAAATTGTGGTCATCGATCAAGAAAACCTTGTCTGTATTTGTGGTCACTTGCACCACTGGTTGGAACCGCGTTCAGATACACGTTTACCTTAGTAGCTCCAGCTAGAATGTTCAAACCTCTAAACGGATGTATTGTTCACGTTGACTTTTATTTGTTCATGGGGACTAATGACAGTTAAGTACTTAACATAACGTTCCACGCTAGATTACTGTTGTCGTTAAGTTAACAGAATTCAGAGAGGTCAGAAGCACTGTTTGAGGAGATGAGTATGACAGGCGTAGTAAATACTTGACTTATCACAGAAGATGGTCATTGGAACAAACACGAAAACTTGTACGGAATTTTGCAGTGAATAACAGGGCATTAAAAATAATTACCATTCTTAAATCTGCCCTACGTTTAAATGTGCTAGTGCTAGTCGAGTTGATCACTAACAACTTTCAGCCAGTCATACTAAAGAATAAGTTTAAAGTAGAAGCACCTGAGCAGTACACGGAGCTGCGGATAACGGGAATTCAGTAATTATGTTTCAGACGATAGGAACAAAACATAATCCATAAGATTCTAAGTCAGAATGTTGAGACTCATCACGCTTCACTAACATCAACGAGCAAACCTGTGGACATCGATAATACTGCCTCGCTTATTAATAACTGTTTACTCCATACATAGCAGACTCAGTCAATGATATGAATATGGGAACAGTTAGGCAATAATCTCACTTTTGGAGACGGGTTAGAAGTCGGGTTATTATGGATTAAATAGACCTCGTACTTGAAGGCAGCTTTCTCTTACAGTACTTGTTCCACTGGAATGCCCAACAGTATCCACAGCATCCAACTGTCTAAGACAGTGGAGAAAAAATACTTAAAGTCTCAAACTTAGTGTGAACAACCCTATGAGACATCGTGACACTTCAAGTCCTGGAAACAAAAAAACGACATTTGATTTAGCGACGCATAGGAAACGACAAGCTGACAGCTTAGCGAAACCAGAATATGCCAGGTGTTAGAAGAATCGAAATGACAATTGAGAACGTTGCTATGCCTTTCCCTGTAGTCACTGTTTAGGCAAATTTGAATGGTACGTAGCCTAGGCAACGCATCTGTTGTTTCACCATTATTTATCCACAGTTAAAATATTGTGAGTACAATAAAAATAAAATATGCGACAGCAGCGATCATTTGTAGGTGATTTTCAATCTATATGGAAACTAAAATCTCTTACTACTCATCAGTAAACAAACTATGTTACATTTTTACGTAATTTGCAGTTATTTTGGTTTTATCTTTTGTTTTCCAGGCCATCAACAACATAAAAACCGTAGAACATTAGCTCCGGCCGAAAATGATTGTTATCTTATTCAACCTCAGTCAATAACGCTCATTCTTATGTGCATATGTTTGCTAGTGTATCCTCAATTCTTATTGGTCGCAGATTAACTGTATGTTATGTTTCAATGTGTGAACATTATACTACAACAAAAAGGGTATTGAAAATTCATTGTTTTTTTATTAATGTAATTATGGATCCTGCATGCATTTGCTATTCGACTAGGTTAACAGTCACGTTATCGAAAGGATTGTGAGGACGGTTTATTGCTTCGAGGTAATTGAGGGACAAATATCTCACGAGCATTTGCTCATTTTTACTCGTTGTAAAATAAAACGCATTTACAGAAATAGTGTCCGCACTTGATTTCTTGACTACACTGGAATATTGACTGTCAACTTCAGATTTTTTCTTTCTGTTAACTGTGAGGATCGGGTTTCTCAGAGTACTTAAGGGACAAGCATTAACGAGGTTTCCTAACTCCAGCTAATAATGACTTCCTGGTCACAAGATGCTTGGCGTGCCATTCTCTCCACCAGTTAAAATCCGGCTTTCGTCAAGTGAATTATGTACAGTCT
>LOND01005874.1:0-10916 GCA_014220965.1 Paragonimus kellicotti
CCTAACGGTCATCTTGTACACACGACACAAGCTACTGAGAGATTGCAACACCTTAAGAGGTACTATAATGGCGAAAACCGTCCAAGCCATGGAGACAAAGAGCATCTCCTAAACGCACTATGCTTTCGTCAATACTGATGCAGTTCCATTATAGAATAATAAATCAACGTGGCCATAGTAGGGGAATCTTGAAGACTCACAGCGCACTCCAAAATGCGAAGTGAATCGAGAGATCATATTTGATGAAATCTGTATGAAGTCTATCATCGTCAACACAATGAACACCTGTCAACAAAAGTGAGGCTCCCAGAAAAAATGACAATCAGTCATTTGTAAACTCGGAAACATTCTAGCAACCGACGAAATGTAAAGAGGTACACAGTGCCGCAACAGTTAAGGGAAAACTCACTCGTTTCTGAATAAGTTAAATAATCATAAACAGAAATTAACCTAAAAGAGTACACAGTGAAATCATTAAATATAAGACTGAAATATGAACTATCTTTGAATAATGTTTCAGTCACTCTGACAGACGTTTAAAAGAGTACAACCACTGCGAATAAGGATAACTGAAACTCATCAACAGGTATCCTGATGCCAAATTAAGTTATCCCAAGAGGGCTGAGCGGCAAACGAGATCGCACAACTGGTGTACACGTAAATAAACTGACAGACATAGGGATTGGTTAGCTCGTGAGGGGTGAAAGGACGCGGACCAATCAGGTGCAAGGGGTGAACGAAGCTAGCTCGCCCGTACCCAGTTGCCAGGCTAGCTGGGGTGCAAACTAACATGTGATGCTTTGGACGTGTGGTGAGCACGGAACGCGTAGGTAGGCACACACGACGTATAACGCACACCGCAAAACCTCTGGCAGACCGGTCATCTGTTCGTGGTTACACAGACTGTTCACCTAGAGTAGTATATACCTGGGTCTTCGTCGTCGTCCGAAACGCCGGACATGCCAGCTAGGTCTTTATTCGGGTGCACGAACGATAGTCATCCGACTAACGGCTCGATGACTGTTGTGATAGTTGAAGACTGGACTCAAACACTTACGGCCGTAGATCGCTCGCGGCCTTCAGGTATGGGCAAGCAATCTGAGGCAGATGACAACACTGCAAGTCCGTCCTGATCTAGGTGATCTAGGTGGAAATCAGTCGATACAAATTATCTCATGTGAGTGGTGCAATAACTCCTGCACGGTGCTTGACAGATAAGGCCGCGATCAGCCGCATCCCAGTACGGTGACTGATTAGAGCGATAGTGGACACTGAAAGTGGTCGACTGAATGAGAATGTGTTAACTGGTGGCTTACAATGAATCAAATGAACAAACCAATTATCGGATATAAATTATTTGCCCCCTTCGTTTTATTGAGGTTTTCTAAAGGGTGTCCCCCGAAGAATTGTGCAGATGACCAGTCGTAATTAGTTTAAGCTTTTCCCTCATTAGTCTGTTTTGCGCAGTAGTTTGTGGGCCATGCTATACGCTCGACACATGCACAAATAATCACTCCCCTAAACAACGCTAAACTCCATCACAGGAATGCGTACTCCTTTGACCTTTCCCATGCACAAACCTCATAACTGAAGTCTACAACACTGCCAATGCATTCACTCGCCCAGCCTAAGCAAAAAACTTCGTTGCCCTTCTTGATGCTTTCGTGAAGACAGATTCCAGTTCACACGGCTGCACGAGTTGCGTTCTTTGAACTCCAACATGTAGTCGTAAACTCATTTCTTCTTGTTCATCCTGGCTCGAAAGAACTGCTGTCAATTGTAACCGACGTTTCTGATACAGCTGTTGGTGCGTGTTACAGTAGTTCGTTGGTAAGCAATGGCAATCTTTAGCTTTCGCCTCCAAGCGTTTACAACTTGCGGAATCAGGCTACAGAAAGTGACAGAGTTATTTGCAACCCATATGGCATCCGCCACTTCCGTCATTCGTAGAAGGCACGACCTTCCCTGTTTACACTGATCATCAACCATTAGTCGATTCTTTGACCGCTTCATCCGACAGGTATTCCGTACGGAAAATCGGGCATCTGGAATAAATTTCTCGGTTTGCGACTGATATAAGTCATGACACATGTACCGAAAACGTTGTAATGGACGCTCTTTTACGCCTTCGCCATCTCAGCACACCGATGTACAGTGGCATTGATTTTACAACCATCGTTGTCAAGGACAAATCCAACACATTTGTTAAAGAAGCTCCTTTAAACTTCGGCCCATGTCTCCGGCATCTTTAGAGGGAACAATCTTCTACGGCACTCCGCTGTGGTGTGCGCATCTTTCGGCAGCACAATGTTGGACACGCTACACAACTTGACCCTCTTGAGCACACGCGCTTCGATCAAACTCGCCAAAGAACGTCTCATGTGGTCTGAAGTGAACCGTGATATCCACCATTGATGTCTCCAATAACAACGTTCTGAAGTCAACCATCACAGGAGGACCCGGCTGGCACATTCCTTTGCTAGGCGAACGTTTTCAAAATGTGCAATGCGACTTGGCGGCACCGTTATCGTCGTAAAGTGGCTCGTTTTATCTGCTGACTTGTGCTGGCTACTTCACAAGTTAGCCTGCATCAACGCCGCTAACCAATTGCTCTTCAGAAACGGTAGCCACTGGTTGTCGAAAACAGATAACTTACAGATGGCATCAACATGGAACGGCCGTCGACCCTATGAACCGTATCGTGTAAGTCCTTCGGGTGATGCCAACCTTGAAATATAAACACGAATCATATGTAGCAGACGTGTCAAAGTCTACGGTGTCAACGCTCGTCACATCATCTGTCGGACGATAACAAAGCAAGTTCTGATATTTGTCAACAAATATGCTATTTGTCGAAGAATCCCAGTCCTGAGCATACAAAAACAAATGGCTGTCAATTTGACTTTCCCTTGATAGTTTTGTCCAGCTCCTAAAATCTTTNAGAAGTTTTTCGACCGTATTGGATAGGACGCTGGTGGTCAGGGTCAACCTCGGACGACCAAAGTGTTCTTTTGTTTGAGGGTGTTTTGTAATCATATTACTCTTCATTCGGAAGAGAACAGTACTGCAACTACAGAAATATTTCTGCCGTATGTTCATAGGACCGTATCTCACAATGCAAGCAGACTTATGCGATCGGCAATACGACGCACAACAATATGAGTTTAAGTGATGTTCGTCTAACTGTCCTACTTTGGCATCTCTACCACGGTTGTATCTGGAAGGACCGAAATACGAAATAGCACAGCTATCCGGACCAATGCAGTGCACAAGCCTAATCACAACAACAACGTTGTAAGAGAAATCGGGGTTGCCAACGGGGTCGGTCCATTCGAGCTTTTCAATTAATGGTCATGTGGCTGACGAAGCTGTTGGTCTTCAGTTAACAAATCTCTGGCTAGAGTAATTGACAACAGCTTCTGCAATGCGTTGATTATCAGCGGAGCAGCGCAAAGGTTCAACATTGTCTCTTGTAGTCAATTCAATGTCAACAAACTGGCTGTGAACAAAAAAGCGTCTTTGACTCAACGACTCACTGATCAACACGATAAAACGGTAGACTGAACTACGATGAGAGTGTTGTAGCGCAGTGTCCACGTGCAAAACCTTGGACATGACACGGGTAAGTCACCACTTGTCTCAATCCGATGCGACTGAGACAATTGGGATGATAAATGAACCGAGATAATTGGCTGCTTCACGGGCCCACAATCGCAGGTCGTAATCTACGTGGATATATAAACGGCAATTTTTGGCGTGAACTTCGGGGGAATCAGAGGCAACTCTGAATACATTTCATAAATCCAACAGACTTTGTGTCATGGGTAGGAGGCGATTATGTGACTGGGATCCTCGTGATCACTCAGACTGCTGGCTAGAATCGCTACTTAAGGTGGCAGTGTACCACAATCAATGGCTTAGCTGCATGTGCACCAACCCTAGTTCTTCCGCTTACACCTGTTTTACAAATCTTTATTCTGTTTATTAAAGTTTTTTCTAGGCTATTTCATACCCTTGTTGCTGTCAGCGGTATCTCGAAATATAGTACCGTCTGGCCAGGTTCATAGCCGTGCCGCATTACGAATTGTAGTGCTTGAATTGTTTTCGACATTCCGATCCAACGACGATTTGAGCATATGACGTTCAAGAATCCAGTTTGCTATGCACGCCGTCCCACAAACACTATGTGAGATAAACGCACTAATTTATTACAGTCACAATCACTGTGAATTTGCAGTTCCTATAAGTAATAAGATAAATAAACGTGGGAAAGAAAAGGAATCATTGATATCGACTCACAGCGCACTCAAATATGCAAGTGAATCGGAGAAGCATCATTATTTGGATGGAAATCTTGTATGAAAGTCTAATCATCGTCACAACACAAATAGACACCGTGTCATCAAATAGATAGAAAGGCATAACAAGAAAAATGACACTCGATCATTTGTACTCGGAAACATGTCTGATATAAGCACTCGACAGAAGACGTGTAAATACAAGATAGTAACAATGCAATAGCCAATAGGCTACAGTATATATGAAAGAGAAAACTACTACTCGTATATATCGATATAAGATTATAATCATAGAACAGAAATATAACACTAAAAGAAGATACAGCTAGTGAGAATCATATAAATAATACAGACTGAAATATGAACTAATCTTTGAATAATGTTTCATCACTCTTGACAGACGTTAAAACGAGTACATACACTGGCGCATACAGGACTAGTATATCATCACACACGCGTACTCAGCTAGTGCATACTTATATCTTGTACATCAATCTACAATAACTATATATCATGCGATATATATGGGCGGCAGGAGCTATCAATAGAGATCGATTAAGTAACTAGCATCATTCTATTACGTTTTCATACCAATGCTTGATCTATTAATTTACGCAGCCCACCATATAGATGGTATTAAGATATCAAAATAATGTATAAATCACGGAGTATAGATAGATCACACGTGAGAACACAGCTACTATGTATACTAGAGACTCGAGTTAGATGATAAAGGATGATATATATAGAATATATAGACTATATATAGATATAGTACATCAGCACGTGACGAGAGAACAGTTCATACACAGCATAAGCACTAGCTGGGGTACAAACTAACATGTGATGCTTTGGACGTGTGGTGAGCACGGAACGCGTAGGTAGGCACACACGACGTATAACGCACACCGCAAAACCTCTGGCAGACCGGTCATCTGTTCGTGGTTACACAGACTGTTCACCTAGAGTAGTATATACCTGGGTCTTCGTCGTCGTCCGAAACGCCGGACATGCCAGCTAGGTCTTTATTCGGGTGCACGAACGATAGTCATCCGACTAACGGCTTCGATGACTGTTGTGATAGTTGAAGACTGACTCAAACACTTACGGCCGTAGATCGCTCGCGGCCTTCAGGTATGGGCAAGCAATCTGAGGCAGATGACAACACTGCAAGTCCGTCCTGATCTAGGTGATCTAGGTGGAAATCAGTCGATACAAATTATCTCATGTGAGTGGTGCAATAACTCCTGCACGGTGCTTGACAGATAAGGCCGCGATCAGCCGCATCCCAGTACGGTGACTGATTAGAGCGATAGTGGACACTGAAAGTGGTCGACTGAATGAGAATGTGTTAACTGGTGGCTTACAATGAATCAAATGAACAAACCAATTATCGGATATAAATTATTTGCCCCCTTCGTTTTATTGAGGTTTTCTAAAGGGTGTCCCCCGAAGAATTGTGCAGATGACCAGTCGTAATTAGTTTAAGCTTTTCCCTCATTAGTCTGTTTTGCGCAGTAGTTTGTGGGCCATGCTATACGCTCGACACATGCACAAATAATCACTCCCCTAAACAACGCTAAACTCCATCACAGGAATGCGTACTCCTTTGACCTTTCCCATGCACAAACCTCATAACTGAAGTCTACAACACTGCCAATGCATTCACTCGCCCAGCCTAAGCAAAAAACTTCGTTGCCCTTCTTGATGCTTTCGTGAAGACAGATTCCAGTTCACACGGCTGCACGAGTTGCGTTCTTTGAACTCCAACATGTAGTCGTAAACTCATTTCTTCTTGTTCATCCTGGCTCGAAAGAACTGCTGTCAATTGTAACCGACGTTTCTGATACAGCTGTTGGTGTCGTGTTACAGTAGTTCGTTGGTAAACAATGGCAATCTTTAGCTTTCGCCTCCAAGCGTTTACAACTTGCGGAATCAGGCTACAGAAAGTGACAGAGTTATTTGCAACCCATATGGCATCCGCCACTTCCGTCATTCGTAGAAGGCACGACCTTCCCTGTTTACACTGATCATCAACCATTAGTCGATTCTTTGACCGCTTCATCCGACAGGTATTCCGTACGGAAAATCGGGCATCTGGAATAAATTTCTCGGTTTGCGACTGATATAAGTCATGACACATGTACCGAAAACGTTGTAATGGACGCTCTTTTACGCCTTCGCCATCTCAGCACACCGATGTACAGTGGCATTGATTTTACAACCATCGTTGTCAAGGACAAATCCAACACATTTTGTTAAAGAAGCTCCTTTAAACTTCGGCCCATGTCTCCGGCATCTTTAGAGGGAACAATCTTCTACGGCACTCCGCTGTGGTGTGTGCATCTTTCGGCAGCACAATGTTGGACACGCTACACAACTTGACCCTCTTGAGCACACGCGCTTCGATCAAACTCGCCAAAGAACGTCTCATGTGGTCTGAAGTGAACCGTGATATCCACCATTGAAACCATTGATGTCTCCAATATCAACGTTCTGAAGTCAACCATCACAGGAGGACCCGGCTGGCACATTCCTTTGCTAGGCGAACGTTTTCAAAATGTGCAATGCGACTTGGCGGCACCGTTATCGTCGTAAAGTGGCTCGTTTTATCTGATGACTTGTGCTGGCTACTTCACAAGTTAGCCTGCATCAACGCCGCTAACCAATTGCTCTTCAGAAACGGTAGCCACTGGTTGTCGAAAACAGATAACTTACAGATGGCATCAACATGGAACGGCCGTCGACCCTATGAACCGTATCGTGTAAGTCCTTCGGGTGATGCCAACCTTGAAATATAAACACGAATCATATGTAGCAGACGTGTCAAAGTCTACGGTGTCAACGCTCGTCACATCATCTGTCGGACGATAACAAAGCAAGTTCTGATATTTGTCAACAAATATGCTATTTGTCGAAGAATCCCATCCTGAGCATACAAAAAAAAAGTGGCTGTCAATTTGACTTTCCTTGATAGTTTTTGTCCAGCTCCTAAAATCTTTAAATTGCTTAATGTTTCTACTTTTCTACACGCGCCTCTAATTGTCTTGGTTCCGTACTGAGTCTAAAATATCGACTGGCACTTTCTTCACTCCTCATATTACCAATCAACACCAGTCGAATTCTTAACGTAACTTTCTTTAGCTGCTTCACGTTGTGTCATCGAAACGTCAGTCTTTGAGTTGTGATCACTCTGACCTCGACAGTCACTCCTCCGCCAATGTTGTCATGCCTACTCGCTATATAACGACTGCAACGAAACGTCCATATACAAGGCATTTTACGTTGAACCGTTGGCCATTTTCAAATATATTTCAGAGAATCACCGCTTCGAAAAGTTTTTGACTAAAGCGGTTGTAGACCTCAGGTTTCTATGACAAACGCACGGTTATTAATTTAAAAAAAAACCTCGAAAGCTCATATCCGTGCTCAACTCAGCAGAACATGTGATGGCATTTACTGATGCAGTCATCAGTCTGGAAAATGTTAACCCGGAAAAACTGGAATTAACGTACCCACTAAACGGACGAGGGGGAGCAAACATACACTATTTGAGTTTATGGTGGAGAACACGCCTATGGTTGGAGCTGAAAACAACGTCTAATTTGTTTCACACAAAAACCGCGAGACTGATAGACCTTCATTTACTACGTACTGGCTAGCACAGCCGAGTCTAACGACGCCCAAGCGTTTACAGTGCATACTAACAGTCCAGATAGTTAAGTACTCAACATCCCAGTTCAACATCGTGTAAAGACAAAGAAATATGCATGGAAAATAATGACTAGATATTGAACAGTCAGAAATAAACACGTAGATAATTGATGACGAGGTACAAACGGAAATTGTATACTAAATAACCATAAAGAAGCAAAACCTAGTACAAAGATAAATACAGTCACACTGGGGTGTGCGCGGAAAGTGACGCTGATGCACTTCCGCAAGGAATCTACGTTGGAGAGGAGATAACTGATCACGAAACAGAACTGGGTGGAACAATTACAAGATATGTACAGGTGTGAAAAGCCTCTACCAGAGTAAAACCACACAACCCCAAATGTGATGTAATTCAAGTATAGAATCTTAGGTGAGTGAAACGAGTTCCAAAATGCAGTGTCATTACACTAGATTGAAGCCTCCGAAGAGGGAAACAAGTGGGATACGATTTTACGAAACATATCTCACAATCAAGTAAATAAGGACTCCTGGAAGAAGTTGGCTTGAAAATGTGGCATTCTGCAGGAATGATAAAAATGGAAAACAAAAAGCGTTTTAAGAAAAATGAGCAACTTTTAGAACCATTGAGGAAGAACGCGATGAAAAGGGATTCAAAAATTAGGATTATGTGTGACTTGCCAAAAGTTCTGATGGCTGCTCAGTCATAACCCGATCAACTGCAGCGACGACACACGTCTTCTTGTGGTAGTAAAAAGATGCACCCCAACGATAACGTTTGCCGCAGGTAGGACACAGATATTTACCTTCAGCACGATGCTTTCCATCGACGTGTTGTTTGAGCGACAATTTAGAGGTGAAGTCCTTGGAACAAATAGAACACGTAAAAATCCCATTGTTAATCGGAGATTGACAGACAGGTGCTTCTTTTGAAGATGCAATGTCAGTTAACCGAGGTTCTGGATTGACACTATCTGGCACACTAGACCGAGGAGGATCTGCATTCAAGGCTAAGGGGAACATGGCGTGAGGAATCACCTTTTCACTAATGGAAGATGCTGATAGAATACTTTGGCAAGTTTTTGTATGTTCAATGTAACTTTGGAAATTGGGAAAGACTTCTGTGCAAATGCAGGTCATCGAACAGGGAGGTAGAACGTCGGAAAAAATTGACGACGGAGGCTGGACATCGAAACTCAGAGGAAGTGGAAGAGGCATGGCATGCAACTGCATGAATTGAGCAAACGTCTTCTGTGCTTGCGATAGCTGTTCTTTAGATATACAAGTTTCATCAAACCGGCTAGGAGAAGCGTCGAAAGTGGAGTCCTGCGTGCCGTTAAGACTGAAAACATGAAGGGGTCGCTTCTTGCACTTCTGTTTATGATGATAGTAAACAGGCGGCCAACGATAAACATTGCCACACCATCTGCACTTATAACGAGGTGGATAATGCAAGTGCATGTGTTGATCTAACAAAGATTTGCTCTTAAATCCTTTTAAACATTTAGGACACCCGAACGGCTTATCCTTCGAAGGTCCAGGAATAGGAGATACAGAAGGATGGCGGTAAGAATGATAAATTTCAGGACTGGTATCACACATATCAACAGACTGAATTTTAGACACGCTGCAGGAACTATCCAAGTCTGATTGAGACCTTTTACGTCGTTTACGCGGGACCTGTGAATCCGTATCCTGTAAGGTCTGTGGCAGCAACGGGGCAATCAACATAATGCCTCAGGAAGTCTGGTAACTTTGCATAAAAATTCCCACATGTACATGAGAAGTTACCAACTTCAAGGTGAGCTTCCTCGAAGTGATCATTCAAAAGCTCTGAAGATGCCGTACAAAAGTTACATTCAGGACACGTTTTCGGAACGTTCAGACCCTCCGCTTTGACTACTGAGGGCTCTACTTTTGAGTCACACTGATCAGATATCCTGGAAAAAGTAAGCTATTGACGAAATAAAACTAACCATGAATCATCTGATTGGTGCGCTTCGAAATGATCCAGCAGGAACATTAGAAACTGGCTGTCAGAAAGATCATTCTTTGGTGATTTTGATTTCAATGTGTGAAACTTAGCACAAACATCAGGATCAACATCAAGTAACATGACCTATGAAATCAGACCCATGCTAGAAACAAAACAAAACGACCTTGAAGACAAGCGTTTGATAAACGCGCCAATTCAGCGATTCAGCGATTGATACACGGGTTCGAGGCAGGGACCCAAAGTACCCGGATCCAATCGGTTTTTCTTGCTCACTGTCAACATGCCCCCCCCCCCCGTTCCCCCCCGCCCCCCAAGAATTTTGGGAAAAATTTAACAAAAAAATTTTAAAAGTTGGGGGGGGGAGACAAACAGGGTGTAGCACCGCTCTTGGGGATTACAGTAAATACCAAGAACAGAGTAAGGTTACATGAATAATGGATTTTTTCGTAAATGAGAATCAAGCAATGCTTTAAAGCGATCTCTAGAAGTGCTGCTAACGACCTCAGACGGAAGACTGTTCCAAAGGTTAATAACCCTGTAAGAAAAGAACTGCTGCCTAAGGAAGGTCCGAGGACGAAGCTTGAAAAGCTTCCTGTTGTGTCCTCGCCGGCCGTCATCACTCGCTATCATAAAGAACTGTTCAACGAGACCTACTCTAAAGAAGAAGTGTGTGAGAATTAAATCACCGCGGAGTCGTCGATATTCAAGTGGATATAGATCAAGAATTTCAAGTCGAGACTCGTACGCGACATTTCTCAAGCCCGTGACTAGTTTGGTAGCCGCGCGCTGGACACGCTCAACAGCTAATATGTCTTTCTTCAGGCCGGTATACACGACCTGATTGGCATACTCGAGCGTCTTATATAACCTCCGTAGAGAGTCTGAAACTCTCGCTTGTCAATGCGGGGAAAGTGCGCTTAATTATCCTAAGAGCGGCAAATCCCTTT
>LOND01005879.1:8696-22975 GCA_014220965.1 Paragonimus kellicotti
GAGCTTATGAGAACGACAAATGTGACAGCCGAAGAAACACTGCTTCACATGTCTCCTTGCCTCCGGATTGTCATTAATTTTCACGTCACGGGTTCGATTCCCGAATTTTTAGTTGTCCAACGCAGTATCACTGCAGCCACATGTCACCGCATCAACCGTGATTTAATCGTCTGACTGAAAATTAAACGCGATCACTATACTATCTAAATTTCTGTTAGTAGCTAAGGCGTAGCTACTGCTTAACGTGAGTCAATGGCGCAGTGGTAAACACGGTTGCCTCATGAAAAGCAAGGCCGGAGTTCTAGTCCCGGCAGTGGCAAGATATGCACTACTGACGAGCTCTAATGAGAGCGAAACTCGAGTCTAGTGCTTCTTTTCGAAAGGGGCCGACTGGAAAGTCTATGGGAATGCGGCAGCTGCGATCAATTTTTGTTGATGTTCAACTTGAAACTGTCTTCATTGTAAACCGCAGGCAGATAGAAGAACAAGACCCGATTTCTTTACCTGTCCGCTTTTGTTTTGGACCTATTCAACTTAATGTGACGATGTGCTGTCCCCTTGTCTCATTGCCACACAGGTGACTAACATTCGTGGATGAAAGACAACGTCGAGGTTATTAACACGTGGTGATTGTGAGATGTAAATTACAGAAGGCGAATATCGAGTGATATCCGTTTCTCTCCTGATGTACCACCCCAGGGATACATTAAAAATTATAACGATAAGTGTAGAGACCATACTGCACGATTTCGGGTCCCCGCACTGTTTATGGAACTGTCGCATTAAACTGTCTCAAGTAAACAGAACGCTTTATCACGAGCTGACCGTCCTGCTTAGTGAGTTACCACCAGTCTGATTACTATGTGAACAGATTGCACAATTTAGAGTTTATCGTGTTAGAGTTGGAGAATAGAGACGGTTAGTTAAATAGACAAGCAGCTGTCATTCGGTTATTGCATATCTACCAGTCATAATGTATGAAGTACGAATGCGATGGAACGTAAGCAGTCCCAAACCAACGGACGTGTAATATTTAATCAGTGTGTAATTATTTTGGCGATAATTTTTGGCTGTGCTGAACAAAAAAGCTGAAGTTGAGTGAGAAATGTGTTAACATGATCTTCGCGCCTGCTAATTTCATGGTAGTCACAGTCGATTATGGGATGAGTGGAACACAATAAGAACATGTTTCACATCAGCTCACTTGAAGCACTGTGGATTCTGACAGTTTTATTAAATACGTAGAACGACTTACACTAAGGTGATGCTTCTTCTTGCGCACGTACCGAATTCGGCTCTCATTACGCCATTGTTAGAACCGTGCTAGATTTATCTTAAAACAGTTAAACAACTTTACTAGTGTGTCGCATGAAAAAAGAATCGTAATACTGTTTTGTTCGAGCTGGTCAAATTATGTCCGTTTAAAAGGAGTAAGCTGATCATTGACAAGTTTCGCCCGCTCAGTCATGCTACTAAGATGATGCAGATAGTTGTTCTTCACATAACTTCTAATAAACATTGAACAAAGAAATGATTCATTCATGGTCACGAAAAATAGAGATTAATTATACTTTTCCCCATTCGAATGGATACCCAGGTGTGTGTAACCATAACATGGCAACAAGAATAACAGTCAAGTGATTCGCGTGTTACCAAGGGACACTGTCATTTTCAGGACAATGATATTGATCGTGTCAACATCTCCTGCCTGCGCACGTTTGGTTCCAGCTGCCTGATCAGCGCAACTTTCGGCATCCATATATTATGATAGTTTCACAGCATGAAATTAAGGGCACGTTCTTCTCTTTAAGGGGCTGGATTATCGATTTATCGCGTTGTCTCATGTACAATATTTACTTGCCAAGTTGTTTCACTTGTGTCATCTCAGATTCATAGCATTCCTTTCGGTTCATGGTTTACTAAAACTGTAGGTAAACGGGAGAATTATGTGTGTCAAGCTGGTCCAGTGGACCATTTCCAAGAAAATACGTGGTTACTATACCACTGGAAAACAACCTTTCAGCTTCAGAAGTTGAATTGCCACGGTTAGAAGCTAATCGCGAACTTCTGCCAAGACCGTTGGCAGTGTAGTCGAATTCTGAACACCGTTTCAAGAAGGTACGTTTCTTGTAAAACAATTTTGAATAGATGTTAGTTATCTGCCAACAAACGTTTCGTGATACTTTTTACTCGATGCCTGTGTTGATGATTGTATGGGCCGATCTTTTGAACAGATCATGGTTATAATTCCATCTCTAATCTTCCTCCATAACATACTCCTTACATATTCGCCTGCTTAGTTGTATTGACTTCAATTACCTCATGGCCACAAACGCCACCGAGCAAATATAACCAATAGTTTGGGCATGCCATCAAACCACTGTTAGTGGACCCTTGAATAATAATTTATTACATTCACATTTGCCAAATTACTCAAGTCTGGCTGATTTTAAAGGCCCTACATTGCAACTGGTCAAACTTCCTTATCGGAAGTGGAAGGTTGTCAATAAGCAAACTATTTGTCACACAAAATTGCCGGCTATGTCACAATCCGTTTAGTAATAGAATCTTCAATGACCAATCTCTCAAACCTTCGGTCTATTCTTTAAGTGGTATATTCTCCACTTACTTCTTCTTCCACCTTACACATCAAAGTCATCCTAATCCTCACCGTAATGAAGCTGGACTTATTCCTCCTACATTCCCCTCTCTTTTTCCTCCTCGCATCATTCTCAACAGTAGCAGAAGACAAGAATTCCCAGTAGCTCACACCGGTCATGCTACTGTGGAGAGAATGTTGAGCGCTACTTAGAAGGTAAGCAGGCAGAAGAGATTACACTTAATTACCGAAATCACATGCCTAGAATTAATCGTCCGAAATTACGCTGTTATACCTTGTAAGCAAACAACCAAACTGCAAATGAAAGCATTCCTTAATCAGTAGGGTGGCTTTCTTATCGTTTCTATCGCGTTGCGTCATAAGCTAGGATTACTTCTTGGTCAACCTAGTCACACAACGGCAACATTCACGTAACCTCGCCAACCACCGACTGTGTGAGCCACGATGGCTTAAGCTCGGAAAATGAACCCGACAATCAATAGCCAACTCCAGGTAGTTTACTTTAGTCGTTAACCTTAGTTCTTCGAGTCCACCACGCACTTTACGCTAGTCAATCACGGCACCAGCAAAACTTGATCGAGGTGGCAGATAACCAGTTGACCTTTTGAGTGTAGGACACCCATCTAAGTCATCGTAAACTTAAAGATCGACCGAACGAACCCACCAGACATTTCATACCAATTAATCGTCTCTTTACTTCATCGCTTGCTTAAGCGTTCTTGTCGTCAGCTGCCAGCGATCGAAAGCAGAAGCTGATCGTCGAATACACGAAAGCGGTTCATTGCCTGTATCATGTTCTATCGGGCTTCACATTTAAAACGTAACATGGCTTCCGCAATCTCCCCGCATATAAGGCCCGTAAGATTCGGAGAATGCCTCTTTCTTGCCTAAGATAACCTGGCTTATTGAATACCACCCCAACTATTAAGATGTGTTTTATTTACCCCCTACACCCCACTGCGAATGTATCATTCAACTTACACGGACCAGTTAACTACCATCATGATTTCTCTATCCAGCATTACATCTACATAATCACACCTACGATGGGGAAGCAGTTTAATCTTTCGGATCACAAAGCGCATTTCGAACCATTCGTAGGAGCATAGCATGCCGTCTAATATTACCTTTGCTTCTCGAAAATGGTCAACGAGAAGCATCTTGTCGTTAGCTTGTTCAATATAAGTCATTCTTCCAAATGGTAAGAGATCCAGGGAGGCAGTTTGTAAATACTGTAGACAGGTCTCTATTAATTAGTCTGTGGAAATTCGTAAAAAGGGTGAGGTGGGATGACACCGATGCACGCTACTGAAACTGTTCGACAGTTAAGTATAGGGCGGGGTCGCAAGAAACTGTGGAACTTAAGTATCAGGACTATTTCCCTGTATTTGTTTGGCACATCAAAGTGCTCGAAGAAGGTTGAAAGTCTAGATTAACCAGCTAAATGCAGTCAACTTTTAGGAGAAAATTTTGTTGGCCGTTGTTGGGTAAGGAGCTGTTTCATAATTTTGTGTAAAATAAAGATGAGGTCAAAATATCCTTGTTTAGAACGAAACATGACCTTCTATTTCTTGATATCTGTCTGTCGAGCTGCACTAAGTGAACAAAGTATAAGGAAAACCTCAGTAGTGACTGGAGTCAGGCTGTTTCCCAAAGGTTTACGCAAGAGTCCCTGACTTCTGATCTAACCTTGGAACTTAGTATTATGCAACCTGAACAAACAGCGACGTTCATCTTCATCCATAATATTGGTAATCAATAAGTTAACGTCTCTACTCATGTCTCATTACTTTCCTTGAGGTGCATCAAAACAGGTTCATATAAATAACGGTCTGTTACGGTTGAGAATCAAAATGTAACTAGAGATATCAGCTTTCATGGGTGATTATAAGTATACAGACTAGGGCACTGAAAGAATGTTTCGGGGTAACATGGGTTTCAACATCTCACCGTAAATTACGAAAGTGTCACACCTCGGTAATTGGTTCTGTCGATTTAATTCCGCAACTCTTATCAGTGGGCTACCACTTCAGTTTCAAACCCGTTTTGATGTGCACCCACAACAGACCACAAAAAGATTGCTCATTTCAACAATCATGGTTGCCTGACTGTGTGTGTCTGACTCTGACATATCGGGCATATTTCTAATGATCACTCATCGTCAAACGTTATTCGGAACTGTCGTGTTAAGATAGAGGCATGTGACGTGGTCCACGTCGGATCGGACACCGTAAGCAAAATGGCTGCTTGAAAGTAGATAAGCCCTCACCTAAATTATCAGCTCTCAGTTATGTTCCGAACGGTGCAGCAGTTTTCCAAAGCGCAGCGTACAAACTCTTTCACGGATTGGTGAACTTGTTCCACTCAGAGTGATCCTCGACAGATTAGAAAAGATATCACGTTACTGCTATATTTAACGTGAGGAGGTCTGCAAAAGTGTTCGAAACAGGTGGTTTTATTATCAAGGATAGAAAATACAAATAAACCGAGGGATCTGGATTGGAATGACATAATAAGCTTTTAGTTACTAATCCATCAGGCGATCCTGCTGTGTCAAACGACATAAAATTAAGTCAATCTTTAATTATAGAAGAGGATTTGGAAATGAATAACAATAACGATGAGAATGTTTTGCTCGACAAAACGTACAGGACACATGGGACAAAAATGTTTTCTGTGGAGACCATTTTATAACATTGTAATCGATTATGCAAGTCAGTTTGTTGAGCTTCTGTAAGTTTGAGGGGATTCCTCTGAGCAGATCTCTGAAGTCGGTTGAAACAATCTATGTTGATACCTGAGTTGGTTGTTTAGTTATATGGTTTGCATAAAATACAATGTTTCAAACAACTGCTGGGTGCTCCTGCAGATGCTAATTTAGGTCATTTTTTATATACTCAATCGGCTACATAACTAATTCATTTGTTTTCATTTTTAATAAAAAGAACTTAGTTATATGGTGTGCAGACCGTGTGAAAAAGTCTTCTGCACGAATTCACCATGCTGATACCAGAAAGCTGTTCTGTAGCCAATGTAATATAAGGTTAGACCTCGGCAGCAAACATGCAAACAATCCTCATTGGAAAACTTCAAAACATCATGGGAGAAAGAATTTAAATGCGGCAAAACAAAGTAGCTCCTATGATGTTCGTTCTCTGTTGTTAAGTTGGATCACCAGATGCTCGCACTTAAAGTCACTTTCAAGTGTCGGTAACGTTCAGTTTTGTTTTCATCTCAAAAGCTTTATCGTCCACAGCTGTGTCGATGTTTGTCAGTGGGTTGTTCTATCCCCTTGACAGGTTCCGATACTATTGATGTTCACGATTAATGCATTTGTGATGTATCTCATATATTCCGAACCGGCTTTACAAAGCCAATCGTCCAGGGAAGTTTTTCCTTCCCTCGTCGAACCAATGCAGTTTCTGATGAATTAAGTGAGGTGCAACATTGACACCTGTTTTGTGTTCACTGTTTCCCACAAATTGTTTTGGATTTAATGGATACGTTCATGGAGTTATTAAATAAGTTGTTGTCATTATTCAATTTTTCCCCGGATATTTTGCGTTGATGTTTTGCACCTTTTAACAAACCTAAGCAACAGCTGTTTTACAATGCATTATTCACTGCGTTTATGAATATGGACGGATTACATGAAAGTTAACTTGTCTCTTGACGATAGTAAATACGTCATCAAGTTCTCTCCAGAAACACTCCAGGTATTCGTCGTAACCGCGTGAAATACAGTGCGTAAATATTCAGTCTCCACAGAAAAACCTTACACCTCATGTTTATTTCAGTTGTTTGGCTGATAACCTTATCCAGAAATATGATCACCCATATTGCTTTAGAAGGCTAAAACCATAACTACGTCAAAAAACAGGATGCAGGTGAAAATGATATATTAGTACTTGGAAAATGTTATTAGTCTCTAGGGAGCTGGTGCTTTGAAACTCCTCAGTGGGCTGAGAAAATGTTGATTTACGTCCATGTCCACTTGAAGTGTTAGGCAAGTTGTTCACAGATGAATTAATTAAGAGTGACATCGGGTTCACGGCTGAAGTGTATGCGCAAACTAGTAGCCGACTGAAAATGTTCTGACAGAGATACGAATAAATTTTATTAAGGTGTATAACCAAATAATGAGCGCCGTCTGCTTCGGGTAGTGGATTCACTCGAAGCACACATTTGTTGCACGCTATTATTGCGCGTACCAGCATTTCGAAGTGTCTTCAGAAGGTTTAAAATTCTCTTTCTGTTCGGAAGAGTGGTCGGCAAAAGTCGCGCCAACAGTGTGCCTAAGTCTTAGTGACAAGTTATACAAGATGGAGACAACACACGAGCATTTTCAAACTGTGTGGTTTTACTGACAGAAGTCAACGTCTTTTCACGAAATTCCAGTAGATATGTCAGCCCCGAGGATAAATGTTCACGCTCAGTTACCAATGAACAGCCATTCACTCCAGATGTTCTTCTGGTTTGTATCACGATTACTCGTGGATGGAACAAGCTTGCTGAATGTTCAGATACCGATGAAACTTGAGGAGAAGCGCTTCGGATCAATACAGAGCGAGGAAAGTGAAATCACACCATCCGCAGCTTGACGTCACTTTCCAGACATGATTATAAGAGCTGTCAATCTGTCTCTTATACTTGTGATTAATTTGAGTCTCGCTCGTAAAGTTCTGTCTAGCATGTATAGAGCATCACTGTTAGGATCCTGGAAACGACAACAATTCGTACACTTAGCCCAAAACTACGCCACAGTCGAATTATGGGATGAGTGGAACACAATAAGAACATGTTTCACATCAGCTCACTTGAAGCACTGTGGATTCTGACAGTTTTATTAAATACGTAGAACGACTTACACTAAGGTGATGCGTCTTCTTGCGCACGTACCGAATTCGGCTCTCATTACGCCATTGTTAGAACCGTGCTAGATTTATCTTAAAACAGTTAAACAACTTTACTAGTGTGTCGCATGAAAAAAGAATCGTAATACTGTTTTGTTCGAGCTGGTCAAATTATGTCCGTTTAAAAGGAGTAAGCTGATCATTGACAAGTTTCGCCCGCTCAGTCATGCTACTAAGATGATGCAGATAGTTGTTCTTCACATAACTTCTAATAAACATTGAACAAAGAAATGATTCATTCATGGTCACGAAAAATAGATTAATTATATTTTTCCCCATTCGAATGGATACCCAGGTGTGTGTAACCATAACATGGCAACAAGAATAACAGTCAAGTGATTCGCGTGTTACCAAGGGACACTGTCATTTTCAGGACAATGATATTGATCGTGTCAACATCTCCTGCCTGCGCACGTTTGGTTCCAGCTGCCTGATCAGCGCAACTTTCGGCATCCATATATTATGATAGTTTCACAGCATGAAATTAAGGGCACGTTCTTCTCTTTAAGGGGCTGAATTATCGATTTATCGCGTTGTCTCATGTACAATATTTACTTGCCAAGTTGTTTCACTTGTGTCATCTCAGATTCATAGCATTCCTTTCGGTTCATGGTTTACTAAAACTGTAGGTAAACGGGAGAATTATGTGTGTCAAGCTGGTCCAGTGGACCATTTCCAAGAAAATACGTGGTTACTATACCACTGGAAAACAACCTTTCAGCTTCAGAAGTTGAATTGCCACGGTTAGAAGCTAATCGCGAACTTCTGCCAAGACCGTTGGCAGTGTAGTCGAATTCTGAACACCGTTTCAAGAAGGTACGTTTCTTGTAAAACAATTTTGAATAGATGTTAGTTATCTGCCAACAAACGTTTCGTGATACTTTTGACTCGATGCCTATGTTGATGATTGTATGGGCCGATCTTTTGAACAGATCATGGTTATAATTCCATCTCTAATCTTCCTCCATAACACTGAACTCCTTAACATATTCGCCTGCTTAGTTGTATTGACTTCAATTACCCTTATGGTCACAAACGCCACCGAGCAAATATAACCAATAGTTTGGGCATGCCATCAAACCACTGTTAGTGGACCCTTGAATAATAATTTATTACATTCACATTTGCCAAATTACTCAAGTCTGGCTGATTTTAAAGGCCCTACATTGCAACTGGTCAAACTTCCTTATCGGAAGTGGAAGGTTGTCAATAAGCAAACTATTTGTCACCTACGATGAGTTTTAAACTTACAATTTGTTGAAAAATAGTAGGGGATAATTTTCACATCACTCTTAAGTTATCTCAGTTTTTACATTCCCACAGACATTTTAGCCACATCCTTTCTAATAGAATGCTCTTGGTAGAGCATTTGGTTAATGCATATCCTTGCTATTGCTGGGATTTAATTATCGGCAACAGGTGCATGAGAAACCTGTTTTGACTACTACGCCATTGATCTCACGTTGGGTCCGACTAAACTAACTTATGCAAAAGCTCAGTCAAATTCGCTTGAGAGTAATGCTGATATTCCAGGATCGCCCTGAGAGGAGACACAATAACTGTTCTGCTAACTTAAATTGGTGACCTCACGATTTTGGAATCCGTTTTTAAGTCCTTCTTACATATATGTCTATTTTCGGCCAAAACAGTTGCCAAGGCCTACGTTCGTTCAAACTCGAGTGTCCTTCTAAGACAGACATTTATGGTACAGTCATTTTGACCAAAACAAAACACGTGGGTGATGCCATATCTCGTTCAGGTGTCAACACCAGATCCATGGAACCCGTATAACACTGACTGGTTTTACATACCTACGGTGAATTAAATTATTTCTAGCATACCAGTGGCTTATACATCGTGCCCATTAGTAGTCAACTTGGCACCCTGCTTTCTCTGATGAAGCTTGACCTCAGATAGACTATACTGTTAATGTGACACTGCTGTGGCAGGTCGATTTGATAGCAACCCGTTTGAGTTCACAACATTAGCTGATACGCCCTTGATTAGTTCTTTATACTGCTGCATGACGCTGTCTGACATCAACGCGGGTTGATAACAAAGGGGCTATGCATGTAGTATGGCATTTAAACTAATGGCCCAAAATCAAGTTTAAAAACAGATTACCACTACGCAAGACCGAGATGCTACGGTGATGGGATTTTGGATGTAATTTAGGGACAGGGCGCTGCAGAAGGTAACACGGTAAAGTGCCAGCGCAAACAGCGCTGGCTATTCTATTACTGTTCCGATTTGTTAAATATAAGGCTAAACACTCTTGTAGTAAACTTATGGAATCGTGGAGAAATATCCTTAAGGAAGTCCCTTTGTCGAGCTGGATGCTAAGTAAACTAGAACCTTGTTCAGGAAATGGAAGTAGCCATCAATTCGGAGGAAAATAACACTGTTCAAGCTCATCAGTGGCAACAGCTCGAGACTTCCGTTTAACAGTTACATTACGAGTGAGAGAGCTGACAAACTTACCCTTAATAAATCAGGAGTGATGAATTGCTGAGCGAGCGCTAGTTTGGCCAGTGTTCTGTTTCACTCCTGTTACCCCTGTACGCTGAAATACCATATTCTGATCTATAGACTTAAAACTGCGGAAGGGGACCGAGAATATCCTTTAATTATCAGCTATCAAATGCTCTGAGACCGTTGGAACTGAAGAATTCATGTCGACACTTCATGAATTGGGTGGTGATGTATGATTTTAGACTCTAACGCAACTGTCTGAACTTGAATGGACGTCTGAAAATACGTTTTAAATTGAAAACAGATCCAAGAATAATCTCAACAATATTTTGAATACCACCGCGTAGTTAGTTTGATTGCAATTGTAACTACTATCTATGTCCCTCGTAACTTTTGTAAACGCCGTGTGACACGGTAGACAGTCATCGAAGGAAAACAGACAGGATCACCATCTAAAAATGGAGCTGCTCAAATCAGGTTGCCAAACTTTCTCAAAGATGGCAAGCGGATATTACATATCGTCGGTTAACGGCGACGCCACGTCGCAGTTGCAACGGTGCATCGGACCTAGTGGACTGACGAAAACTTCCAGAATCGCATAAACACATGAATGGGCGGAACAAACACCGGGGCACACTGTCGATGTCTTATATGTGTCAACGTACGTTCAGTATACAGACAAAAGTAAAACGTTATATTGAGAGATGCACAGAAGACTGCTTTCCATTTTCACAAGTGCATTACATTCTACCGATGTTATCACGTGGAATAATGAATAACTGTCTGCTTTTCAGGCCCCAAAAATGTTGTGGATATACTAGTGTCGTACTTATCATGAAGCCGAACCTAATTGAAAGCCATATGCACTGCCCTTTACCACGACTGTGTTTTAGGCGCAGCAGCGGTTATTTACCCGCGCAGCCATGTGACTTTGGTCCCAGCAGCTTTTAGGTGCTATGCACGTTGTAGGATTGCTCCCATAAATATTATGTTCGATAATTGGGTTGTTGGTCTTCTCGTGTACGGAGAAATCTGCATTAACAATGATTGGGATAT
This sequence comes from Paragonimus kellicotti, assembly GCA_014220965.1. Taxonomy (NCBI): domain Eukaryota; kingdom Metazoa; phylum Platyhelminthes; class Trematoda; order Plagiorchiida; family Troglotrematidae; genus Paragonimus; species Paragonimus kellicotti. Next base: position 19,758 of record LOND01005879.1, read on the forward strand.
AAAAGGAAAAGAAACGTGTGTCTTTAGTAATGGAAGTGGTTTCTTCGACCCAGGTGTGTTGGTGATAAAAGAGTGACTCTCGGAAGCTTAAGATTCGGGTAAGTCGAGTGACTTCAGGAGAAGCGTTGTTCTATGATTGTGATTTGTGGAAAACCTTTAGCCTCTCACAAGTATTCAAACACTGATGATTGTTGTTGATTGCAGATATCGGAAAGCTGCAACATGTAAGCAGCGATGAAGTCGGGAAGCGGGTATTTGACGGTGAGAAATAACCATCTTCATCTGCTAGTTCATTATGGAGGCCTCTTTTATATTTATAGTGCTGTCTGTTTTACGGTCACCGGTCACATTCAGATTAGTGATGCCAGCCTTGTTAGACAACTGTCTGGTATACGATTAGGTGCACTTCTGAGCCTTCAGACTGGGTGAAAAATTCAATAATCTAATGAGACTTGGTGTGTTCAACACGCATTCTTTCTTCAATTTGGCTTGGTGATTCGTGTTGTCTGTGTTATCTGTGTGAAACAATAATACCCATTATTTTGCCGCATGACAAATGAAAATAGTATTTTATTCATCTCGTAGTTTTACGTACCGCATGTGTACAACCACTGCTGTCTGTCTAGAGCCATCGAAAACAGATTTGTGAAGATGAATGGAACTACCATTATTATTGTAAAAAACAATATCCTTTTCTGTGGCTAACATAATTAAGTGACTACTGAACTTTCTCGTTTCCAGTTTCATTTGTAGTAGGGAAGAACGCAAAGCTACTCTTTTTTTCCAAAAATATATTCGATGCTTACCACATTCAGAGCGCTACTAATGACTCCCAATGCCCCACTCTCACGTGGGATGACAGCTAGATCTCTTCATTCCTTCAGCTCCTTTAGCACTTTGCCAAAAGCTTGTTGTAACTGCAATTTAAGAGTTAGTTTACTCAGTCATCGTCTTAGTTCTGATCAATTGGTGTCTGCAAAGACCCTAGGACTATTTTCACAGCCTGCAGGACTGAGTAAAGATAGTTGTCATCAGCTGCTGTTTCAGTCAATAAATCGAACAACGTAGAAGTGACTGTTGACCACGGTTAGGTTCTGACTCCATGCTGAACTGGGTGTTTCGATCAGTCGTACGTAAATTTTGCAAAAAGAATCCTGATATATCACGTTTAGTAAACACAAATTCACACTACTCTTAGGTTACCGATCTTTCTTTCAAGTTTGTTTGACAGTTTAAGGTCAATATCAACTTTGATACGCTGCTGCCGACGGCAATGGTGCACGCTAGTAGTTATTTCGGGGGCATCGAGCTACAGTTGCCACAAAAGATTCAATAAGCTGCGTGAATTGGACGAATTACTTTTCAAACGAAGGTCGGAAGCGACTGGGTTAAGTGTTGCATCGAATATTTCGAAGTTACAATTCTCAGATTAGAGTGGTTCAGTTCTTCCCAGATTTTCATGCTAGTCCTAAGAATTCGGCTGTTCGGTCGGCTGTTCTCGGCAATACTTATAAGATGTATACAGTTATATAAGATGTATGTGAATTGCAGGTTAAAATCAGTCAGTAAATTTCACAAGCATGAAGCATATCAAAGACTATCGATGGGAAACGGAGTTAATTGTTGGATGCTTAAGAAGGATACGTGTATTCTTCATGAGACACTCTCCTGTAAGTGTAGGTAGAGACAAATCTAACTGGGCTTCAATCGATTTGGAAGTTATCGACCTTCAGAGGTGAAACAGTTACATATACACGACACGTTAACAACTGTCGACAGGTGCGCTGAGGGACCGTGCAGATGAACCGAAATGCCTCCCAAGGTTATACTTGAGGATCAATATCCGTCGAGTGTGAACCGATCACATTAGAGTTAGAATTTTTCCGACCATTGAACAGCCATTTCAAGAGGTATCCACGAGCCATTTCCGACAACCGATTTGTAACTCTTCTAATTCAGCTGGCTTGAAACTAGCACTAATTCAAGAGGTGAATGGAGAGGTAATAATTGTGTTTATTGGGACAAAATATCGGAGATTGTTAATTTGTGAGGCCTTCCGTCAGCACTAATTAGTTAATTTTTACATGTTCTGAAGATAGATTCTAAAAATATTTCAGGAACAAAATTTACTAGTCGGTTGGAAACTTAACGTTTACCATTCGTCACTTCACTTTGAACCACCATTATAAAAGTTTATTTTACTAATAAAAACATCGAAAATGGGCTACGAAACAGATTAAAAACCGTTGCGAACGAAAGCGCAGTGACACTGTTACGTTATCGCGATGTAAGTCAGGAGTTGAAAAATTGTGACAGTTGCATGCTAGAAATGTGAGAAACAATCGGAAGCTAAGATATTCGAGGCAGACTTCGTTGCTTCCGGTTTAAACGGACACAACCTTATCAGCTGCGAGAAACTGAATTATACATGACAGAAGTAATATATACGGAAGATGGTTAAGTGCTTCTGGAATTCGAGAGCATTATGTTTTAGAACTGGCTGAATTGTTACAGGTTCTACAGGTCTGTAAACTACGGTGGTGGTCAAACTTTCTAAGTTGGACTGATATTTCCTTGAATAAAGAGGATTCTCTTTATTTGCGTGTTTTGCTAGTTCCGTATCGTACACGGAATTCCTTGGTTAGTAAAAGCAAAACGAACTTCACTGGACCAACATTGCAGCTTTCTTGAAACCTTTTCTAGTTTCTCCCAACAAGGGAAAATACAGCACGAGCTACCGCTAAACGGGAACAGCAAAATCAACCAAAAACATCGAAATTCAAGTGAGCTCAGCTCATATGCTATTCCTTGAGGGTACAAGATGTGACGTTCGAATAAATGGCCCCAGTCGTCGAAGTCAATAGAACAGTTAAGCTCAACACAACGTTAGCTAATTGAATACATAGGCGACAGTGAGATGACGGAAGCATAATCACCTGATCCATGTCAAAAGAATAAATAAACAATCAGCTGGTCAGTCCGGAAGTTTGCATAGTATAAAGATCATGGCCACGTACACAAGAATGAGTTGGCGTAGACTGTTTCGAAATCGATATTTCGCATTGGTTGTTGATAGAACAATAGTCAATGCTACTTCAAGGTTTCGGATCAATTTTGTGTGTAGACCATGAGCTTCGGTAATCGCCACACACACAATCAACGGAAGTGAATGATGGGATATTGTCGCATTCACCTAAAGTACCAGAATGATCATCAAG
>LOND01005881.1:0-13210 GCA_014220965.1 Paragonimus kellicotti
TGTCTTTGAAAAAAAACTACACAACACCTGATATTCTACTGTCGCTTTGTACGGTTACAGTCAAACACGGTCATGAGATGGAAGGCTACGTGTTTGCCACGCATGTACTTACCTCCAGTCGGGCGATACTTTGAGTGCTGAAAGACATGGCGGCTGTCCAGCGTGTGAACAATAAGTGTTACAGGTGCAACCAAACAATATGAGCAACCAGTGGTTCCATTGCCAATAACTAGGGTAACTGCTAATGCGTGTCCAATCAAGTACATTGGAGTGGACAATCTTAGTATGTTCAGGGTGAAGATAAGTAGAAAAGAACACAAGCATTATAGTTTTGGGTTTCCTTGCTTCCAGACTCGTGCTATCCATTTAGAGGTTGCCCACTCACTGTCATGTGATTCACTCATGATGGTACTTATCAGGTTTGTGAACAGACTGAATGCAACGGATGTTATATACAGCGACATCGGTACCAACTTTCTACGAACAAGTTCAGATCTAAAAATGGTCATAAGCTTTAGATCATAGAAAGGCTTCTGATCGTTCACCAAATCGTGAAACTGACGGGCACTTTAACTCAACTGAAGCCAGCCATCCAGAGTGTCGTATACTGTGCACCGAATCGAGAAAACCAGAACAACAGTGGTCTGAACGACACTAAGCAATCCCAGTTTATTAGGAAAATAACACCAGTTTATTTTACAGAAGAACCGCAGTATTCACGATTTCTTTCGGGCGATAAACGTCCTTGCGTTTTGATTGGCCAGTTCCTTTCTACGTTCCACGACCTTGTCTCGAATAATTCAGTTTCTTAATTGTGATACGCATTCAAGCAACTTGTTTCTTTCTCCCATTCCTACAAACATATCCGGTGCAATAGTTGATCATTGTTTTTCATTGATTGGCGTCGATCGACCACAATTCCGTTTGTAGCTGCTTGTGTGTGAACTCCGGTTGACTGAACCCCCGCTAATCAGGAATCCGTTGCAGTTCACTTCCAGTACAGAGGTGGTATGTGGGAAAAAATGATATGGATCATCCAGCGGGTGTTGGCTTCCGTGACCCACTAACAGGTTATAAACCAGGAGGCGTTCGAAATTACAACTTGCTCATAACAGTTGTGTTATTCTCAATCCATTTATCAATAACATGTTAAACACGACGCCCAAACTGTTTGACTTCATTCGTACTAAATTTGGTGCGGATATCTTACAGAAGACGTTCCTTACCTAAGTTGTAGACGTTGGGCGAATAATTAACAGCCGCCCGCTAGTGTCCAGCTTTAATGATGATCTCCAAACCTCCAGTGTGTCGAGACCGTGTGTTTTGTTATTGATTCGGTCAAATTGCAGATTTTCGAACAACGGAAACACATCGACAAGGCGTTATACCAAGGGTTGGAGGCAAGCCTAACATTTTGCTTACGTACCTCGTAGACAGTGGCAACGAGAATACCTCCCCGGACTGCAAGTTCATCACAAGTGATTCACTGCCTCACGAGACTTGCTGGTTGGAGACATTGTCCTCCTTTGTGATTCACGTGCTCTTCGGGCTGTTTGACCGAAGGTGCATTTCTCCCATCAGATAATTACGTAAGGCACCACAAGGTTTTGTGAGGCGTGAAATCAGGCTGTTGTATCTCCTAGAAGGTCATGACAAAATAGTTGTTTTGGAGTTTCCATCGCTCCATCCACTGAGAGTCTTCGTGGGGTTTTGTGCAGAATTTCCAAGTAGCTTTCAAGGCCTGGCGTAGAAGTTCGCTCGGTATGTTTATTGTTCTATGTTTCGTGTAATACGGAATGTTGAATTCGTTGTAGCCTGTTTGGTTTGGGTGTAGAAAATCGATCATACCTTGATCTTTATTCGGGCTTTTGCTGTGTGCATTGAACAATCATGATAAAGTTTGTACAACGACCGCACTCAGAAAATGTCAGATATCGTTAATTTTACAGCCAGCATTACTTAGTAATTAAAAATGTATTGCTTGGTATTGTTTGATATGCTCTCACCTCCATCTATATCCCATTGTTTGAATGGGCTCAATTCCTGCTGACTGATGGCTGTTTACGAACTTCTGTTTGCCTGATCCATTTCGAATGCATTCTCTGCGGGATAATTCGGGTATCCAGTCACTCGACATTCAAGTTGAGAGGGCACTTTTATTGTAATATTTCCAGTAACACCGTATAAATCCTAATCATTTAGATCGCCCTCTCTGACGTTTTCTCGAACCTGAAAGATAATCCTATTTACCCGGCAGTGTGAATCAACGTTATTGCAATTGCTGCTTATGCGTTACTGAGTGCATTTGCGTGAATCGCTGTGGGCGATTTAACACTTTGGTTCATGTTTGTTTACCTTTTCTCATCTTTCGGGAATGTTGTCGTGCGTCTTTCCTTGTCGGTTGCTGTTTCGATTGTTGCTACAAAATGGGTAATAACAGAGACAACAATACAATCGAGTTATTGGTAATGGTGTATTTATCGTGCATCAATGCAATAGGAAAATGGATTAGTTGTGATCAATCGAAGTGGACAGTCCAATAGCCAACTGGCTAAGAGAGGAGAAAGTGATGATTGTAATCATGACACAGGCTTTTTGGTCAGTTGAAGAAGTCAGTTCACTCAATCGTCTACGCAAACCAGAGAGATTGTTCCAAGATCAGCCACTATATAGCACAGAGGTTAAAGCAAAGTATTCCGCCCGGTGAGCACAACTATCAGTTGCTTACATGCATGTTTCGGAGCGCTAAATTCTCAATGAAGAAACCAGAAGACTAGTTTGTCCTGGTCATTTGCTACACATAACAGCGGTGAAAATCAAAAATATTTAAGCGAATTAAGTTCATATATCAATTCAATGCATACACTAGTCTGTCATTGGTCAAAACCATGGCAGACGGAGGTTCAAGGTCAACAGCTTTTGCACACAGAGGACTGGCTTGCTACGCATGACAAGCAGCGCCTCGAGTGACTTAGGATGACGAGCTTGTGATGAGGCATCAGCACATAAATCGTTTGTCGGATCGACCGTATGACAAGTCTCCAGTAGATGTCTGGCGATTGAGGAAGCCGGTCTCAAGCTTGTAGCTAGTAGAAAGTTTATCACGGGTAAACTAACGAGTTTTGCCAAACACATTTAACGTCACGGTATTTTCGTGAATTTTTGATATGCACATTCCAACTTTCAGTATGCGATTCATTTCAGGCCTATGTTGTAGACACTTGGTAAATTTAAACCAATACTTGTAGTAACTAGCTGGCTGTTCTGTGAACAACGTTCGCAAACCCTATAAATACGAACGGGTTTGTGACCATGTTGTCTTCGGGCTGAGCGACATAAAGAAGCTCTGTTTGAAGGCCAGTCTTTTCCCTGTGTTCATGCGGTAGCCTCGGGTGGATGGGTTGGCTGGGAAGAGACTAACTGACCGCGTATACTCCGTACTCCGTCGTTCATTACCGTTATCCGTCGTGTTGTTATCCGCCGTGTTGTTATCCGCCGTTTCATTGACCATTATCTGTTTACGCGTTCGTAGGCCGCAGGCCCAGTTACGACATATTACTCCTTTTGTAATCCGTCTACTTGGTGAAAAAATCCGTTCTTAATGCACAACCGGTCAGAATTCAGCTCACAGTCATCACTTAGTGTACAGGTTTACGATTTAGTACATACGTCCGAAACAATTCACCTCGAACAAAACGTTCTTAGCAGTTTGAGCAATAAACTGCATACGGATATTATTACCGAAAACGTCGGAATGTCTGTCTAGTTGAGCGTCTGTGCCGGCTGTGCATTAGATTGTAAGGCTTACTAGTCCCATGCTGAAATCGTGCACACCCACAGCACTAGACATGAGCACAATTATCTTCAAAACGAATTACTGTCTGGATATAATGTAATCTATCGATGTCTTTAGTCAATGACTAGGAAATCATTTTGGAGTGATGTATTCCAGTCTGGCTAGCTACTGAACAAAACAATGGAAAATTCCAATGTACTACGTGGATCGGAGTCATAGTGGTCTATACCTTGGACTAACAGCCTCGCCAAACGCACTGTACTCAATTTCAAATGGGTTTTGTGTTCATGTGTGCTAGCATCCAATAGTCTTTCCGAAATCAACGCTAGTAGAGTACGGCACTGATTGGATGGTGTGTGACTTCATTCGAATTACTAGAACCAGAATAAGACTGAACAAGATGAAAGTATGCGCTCGTTTAATGTCAGACAATCGTCCAAATGTTGGTATACGATTATCCAGTTTGCCGTATTGTCAGGTGAGAATACTAGCTATGTAATATTATTTTTTCCGTCAGACTTCCGTATTAATGTATTGTGACTCATCTAGTACCGATGTAATCAGTATTTGTATAATGAGGAGAAATATATTAAAAATGTCCACATTTAATAGAATAGTTTCCAGAAAGAAAATTGTTGTTATGTTTCATCCTGTTGAACTGATCGGAGTTCAAAAGTTGTGGTGGCTGGTTAGTCCATCCTCTTTGGTTTCACATTAGTCCAACATGAACGCAAGTTACGACTGTCATGAAAATTAACGTTATTTTCAACTACTATTTTTATGGCGTTAACCACGCCAGCTGTTGTTTTCCCTTTCTTCATATATATATATATATATATATATATATTGCTATGATGCACACAGCCTAACAAAAGTGTACCCTGTGTAAAGAACACTACAGTTTGAAGTAACAATGAGGTTTGAAGGGATGTTCACTTGCATCACTGCGCATCATGATCTACTTCGTTGTGCGTACAAACCACTGACAATATAGTGAGTTGATTTTCGTTTAGACGTGGGAATCTCCGTCCCACTGACGTAACAGACAGCAGCTACTGCAGTTGCTCACTCCTGTCACCCTGCCGAAGACCATTTGTTAGGCCGCTGTGTGGGTAGAGTAGTACTTTGCTACACTATCCTAATAGTGTTGGATTACATGACTGGACTACTCAGCATTACAGTTCAGCATAGGAGTGACTAACAACCTAGGATGTTAGACACGCGGTTCACAGATTCGTCATGACCGCGAAGGGTAGGATGAATTACCGTTTCAGTGGTCGGCTATAGGTGTGTAACAGTTTGGGTGTTGATTTCCGGCGTCAGTCTATCCGTATGGATATCCATGTGGATAGACCAGAAGGAGGGAGTTTAGAAAAAATGAAACGTATACGATTTACAGTAAGGTGACACGTATTCCACATTTGTGGCAGTGAATATGTTGTTCAGCAAAAGTGGATCTGGTCTTGTCTGCCCTATCGCGGATTAGCCCATGTGATAGTGGTCTCACACAAGTAGATTTTCAAGCTGTCCGAATAGTTCGTTCATGCAATCCAACTGCTGTAGAGTAGTTTGTGTTATTTAAGATAAACAGTAGCCCATCTCGTGATTATACGAGGGTGGTAAGCAGCTGGAACACTAAATATTCATCTCGAAATGTAGGTTAAATAAGTTCACTTTCAGATAGTTGAGTTTGCTAACATCAATCACTGTTAGTGTCTGTCATTTTCGCATGTCCTCTGCTCTTCGTTTTATATTTACGATATATGTATATACACACATATATATAGCGTGATACTTTTCTCGGAAGAGGTGTTTTCTTTAATCAACCCTCATATTATTAGTTGTCTATTTTCAATCATCATTTGTTACCCTGGAAGGGGTCCTAATTCTTTTCTATTAGTACTAGTCTTCACTTCTCATTAATGAATTGAGAATAACACTGTGTTACGAGCATGTTGTAATGCTCAACGTTCCAACCTCCTCAAGTGATCTCCCTCGGAAGTGTACTATCCGAAATCACATGGGCAATAGAATAGGTCAGCGTGCACTATGCTGAAAGTGATTGATCGAATCCGTTGGCCATTAAGTGGGTGTGAAGCAAATGCACCAGAGCGGTGATTCTGTGTATCCTGTGTCAACAGTTGTGTAAATTTTATGTCTTTCCGACAAGTATAAGTGAGCGGGTGTACATACGCAAACGCCCCGCAATGTGAGCAGCTTACTGTTACTAGGACTTCGGGGTCAGATGGAAATCTCTGGACTCTTTAAGCCTGCTGAACAATACTTAAGATCACTAACAAGTAATCAGAGCGTTGGTTAATTTCAAGTTTGGACCTGACTCACATTGATCGCAGATTCACGTAGACATTCCAGTCAGTCCCTTTCTAAATGAAGCATTAGATTCAAGTTTTACTCGTCAATAGTGTTTAATCTATTACCACACTTTTACTGTTTGTTGTCGTCATCTCCTAGCCGGTTGTTACATCATATTGAATATAGGATTTTCATCAACTGAAAGGGAGGTGTTTGCACTTAATTTGTGCACTTTCAACCTACCTAACTTGTAGCTGCCTAAGTGACCCATTCGAATGAGCTGTCCTACATTACAAGTGTCTGGTCTATGTCGGAGGTGCAGCTTGTCTCGTCTTGGGGATTTATCCTACAGAATTTTCCCATACTTTTTGTCTCCTAAGAGAACTTTTTGACCGCCAGGTGCGCTTTTTGCGGTTTACTTATCGTGAATTTATGGCATTCAGGCCTGTATGCATACTATAGACAACTGGATCGTTCGTAAGAAGCCATTGGAGTGTCTACAGGCCGAGAGGAGAACCGCGTCTTATATTCATGATGTGATAATCCAATCAATTTTGTTGACAGTAGCAGAAGCCATGCATTCTAATAGGGTCACCAAATGGCTTACTGATTTTGTACAGTACAGCAGTAGAGAACGAACTTATTGGATCTGCTGTAAATCGCTTTACAAGCAAAGTGGACGATTGACAATTTTGTTGCCATTGGTAAACGAGTTACCAAACAGCATAACGTTGAGATCTGACTGACGGATTATGGATATGGGAAATGTTGCGTCCAATCAACATTAAGTGATATTGGCCTCATCAGACACACTAGTCTGCATTATTTGTTTATTCGAAAGTTACGGAGACTTTGATACATATGTAAGGCACGGTGGTGAAAGCAGCACTGCCTCTAAATGATCTCTTATATTCAAGAGGTAGAACATTATAGAAACAGGACCGAAACCTTAAAACCGATCACTACATGCTTGATGAACTTGGGTCATATATAATGAAAATATGTTGAAAGACCTACTTGATATTTCCATAATCGCTCATGTTATACCATCATTAGGAAAGCATTTAGTGATAAAAAGTCTGGATAAGTAAACACTACATGAGATCTGCAAGATGTGAAAGTAAAGTGGTTAAACCAAGCATAGATGAAGCAGTTCTATGTGTGTTAGGCGAGAAGCAATAAAACGTTATCATCCCGTGAATGGCTGATAAATTGAAGAATCCTAACGGCAACGACAATCCTCGCTTTGAGAAAATGATGTTTGACCTTCCTCATTGATACAGTAGCATACTTCAACAGAACCGACACTGCTATATGGCAATGTTAGGAAACAAACGGAGGTGAGACTAGGTTCGCCGCCATTCCGGTCAGCGGGAGTTACTCCTTAAAAGTATAAGTTCAAAATGGAAGTCTCAAACATTCGATTACATTCGCACATCCTTTGGTGGGAGTATTCCCCAGTATAATGGTCAATTGGAAAAGAATGCAAACCGGTCTTTTTATAGGCTACAAAATTTATCTCACTACTTAGCTATTGCTCCACTCGTTTCATCTTGAAATGTTTCCAGAGGAGAGGAAATCACGTCACAGTCATCCAAAGTAAACACTTGTTCACCTTTGCTCAACGTGTTCACAACACACCCACTGTGTGACTTTCACAGTGCCAAATTTAAGCATTGACTTAGGACGAATAGTTGGATAAGTACATCCATCCAATGGACAGTGCACCATTGGGGCGCCAAGTTTCTTTACGGGTCATGCACACGCTCTATACTGATTGAACCAAAGCCATACACTGGGCCTGATAACTTCAGGTAGCGAGGTCATATCATACTGACGTGAACCCAGTAGGGCGAGGTGGACAACACAATAAACTGCGCTCATTAAGCAGTCGTTCTTGGCCTGCTATCATCTGAGCACATATGATGGAAAATTTATCACTCTGGTCTGTACACTGTTTGCGAGATGGGGGACATCCTGAAAAAGAAAAACGTTTTGTCGGGCGTTCCTCATCAGTTCACGTCACACTGTCGACATGGACTTGACGCATTCGGGTTGGATGTGAATAGAGTAATGCTCAGTCCATCACTGTTCCTCATAAGAAGACATACCTTTATGGATCAGTCAAACTCTGTGACAATGCATATGGTGAGTACTTAATGCATTTCGTGTCCTACGAATTCGGGCAATCATTCCAGGTACCAGGCACATTGATCAAACCGCAGTAAACTCCACACAGGCCTCTATTCTGTCAGTCATGTGGCTTAGCTAACAACATTCCCGAGGAAGGTCGCCCGTGGTGGCTGTAACCATGTGCACTGTAACTAACTCCTGCAGTTGTTATTGTTAACCCATCTTCTAAAACCACTCCAAAAACACGACACATACTCTTTGACCACATTCGTATTAAGGCTGGTACAGATAAAGATTACAGCCTACACTCTTATTAGTTTTCATGAGATCCATGAGAAAAGAACTGGTCAGCTTGTTCAAGATATCAATGAATACACGTTTTTGGTGGAACAGGTCTTCAGTGTTACGATCTTCATTAACACTGAGATGCGATCAGTCGCAAACACAGTCGATAAGCTTGAGATCCTGTGATGAATGTGACAAACGTAAACGTTCGAACCCGTTTTATACTCAAAACTTTCGCATTCCTTTCACTCATATAGCACCCCCGTACATGAACAGATCCACTGATGTCCCAAACGACATATAGGATAAAAGATATTCTAACTAAATCTAAATTACTTTGCTACACTTGGATACAAACATTTCGTGCATGAGGCTTCAATCGGGACTGGTCGGTCCAGATCACTCTGGCTCACTATCGCAGATGCCAAGTGTAGCATTGTCGAACCTATGACACTCGCAATGTTCGTATTTCTGCATTAACAGTAAATCAAGAAGTGAGCATCTGGCGTGTGTTCTCACCTCGTGAATTCGTGTAATCACATTTCGAATCGACTTTGATGAGCACCAAGTCGAGATGTCGTTAGAAGTTCAGTAAACGGCTTTATTCTGTCTACAGTAAGTGTTCACCGGCTGATGTCTCCGGTCACAAGATAGTACGACGTCCATCTTCACAAAGTGGTTCGGAAAAACCGTAAAACGCTGACAGTCCAGTGCTCTGATATGCTCACTCAAAACATGAATGTAGTTCACCAGATCTTGTCAACACTCAGCATGATGGCTGCTCAACGAAAAAATGGCTAACAGTTCAGCCCATTTAATCAATCGCGAAACTACATATTTGATGGTGGTCATGTCAATGAGATGAATGAGCCAAGGTCGGACGATGAAGACCAGTAGATACACATGTTTGGAGGGCAAGCAGTGGTGCATTGCGTAGTAGTTCAAACCATATATCTAATGGCGACAAGTGGCGACACTTGACAGCGTTAGACCGTGATGGAAAGAACGGCCGTGCCGATAAGTGTGTGGTCCTGCTCGAGTTGATGTACTACCGTTGTGACGGATGACAAAATCGGAGAAGCGATTGTTCTGACATCAAATGGGAATTTCTCGATGTGGTGGTAGGATACGGCCAAAACACCTAACGGATGGATTGCGGACCGACCGAATCAATACTCAACTAAATCGGACCAACGGACAAGAAATGGCAAGCAAAAATTCACGACAGAAAACGTCATCCACACGCACAAAACCTGGTAGAAGTGTACCCAGTGTTTAAATGCAAACCTCACTACGTTTCCGACTGGAATTCCCGTTCATAAACGCAAACGTGTGTGTGACGTGGCACCTAGCAATTCGAACAACAAGAAACTTGTTACATTAAATAACTTTTCGCTACATTGTGTCCTGATCGCGAAGCAACTACTCGTAGTGCTCATAACGAGTGTGTTTGTATGTGGCTTACCTTGAATATCAGCCGTGCTTGGTATGTTCGGGTGTTGGCGTGCTTGACACTATAGCACAACCAACAGGTTACTTCCTACTATTTTTCAACATCTGAGCAATGACATTTTTTTATTCAGGAAGCTACAGATTCGACATGTTTTAACTTTTCCCGTTAACATATTACTGACGAGTAGTAGGGGATTTTGTTTTTCATATAGATTGAACATCACCCACAATTGATCGCAGCTGTCGCATTCCCATAGACTTTCCAGTCGGCCCTTTCGAACAGCAAGCACTAGACTCGAGTTTCGCTCTCATTAGAGCTCGTCAGTAGTGCATATCCTTGCCACTGCCGGGACTAGAACTCCGGCCACGCTTTCATGAGGCAACCGTGTTTACCACTGCGCCATTGACCTCACATTAGGCACGACCGAATTATCATATGTGAACGCTCAACCACTTTCGCTTGTGAGTAATGATCAGGTTGCCCGATCGCCTCGAGAGGAGACACAGTTACTGTCTGTTAACTCCAATCGATGACCCCTCGACTAGGACTTCTCTCCAAGTTGAAATCACAGAAATCATTGACTTGTTGAGCGGTATTTTGATTACTGATGAGTAGTAGGGGATTTTGTTTTTCAATAGTATATATTTACATGTTTACATATTAATTTTACACGACCTTTAATTGTCGGGGAAATCGCATACATCCACCAGATGGCTGAGTGTGTTTACAGGCTAAAATCAACAAAAGGTCGTAGTTGACCCAGACTACTATTGTGGTGAACATGCGCGCCGTGATGCCGAATAAATGTGCATTTGGGGATGACACCAACAAAACAGTTTGCTCCATCTAATTGAAAGAAATGGATGCTTAGACCTCGAAGTCATTGCACAGCAGAAGATCGAAATAGTGTATGTGAACAACTATTTCCAACCATGACGACTACGCTAACTAGTTCTTCAGTCTGCACACAAAAATGGAACCATGGACAGTTGAAAAAGTAATACCAACACGGCTAACATTACTGAAATTGGGTTATAGACTCGGGAATCAAGATCGGCAAACATCGAGCTAAACTGACAAGTTTGTTTTGTTGCCTCACTAACTGACAATACTTTAAAATGGAACAGACGAAGTTATTCAATCGTTGTGCACCCTCAGCGAATGTATCCACTGTTACTCCTAGTCTACAAAAGAAGTACACTAGTTCAATCCATAGTATGTACGCAACCGTGCTATAATCGATAAACTTATACTCTGAACTATCAAAAATTATTGAGTACTCTTGATCCATGACATATTTGAAAGGCTGAAAGTGTTTATTGGTTTACAAACTACTCGAGGACTACGGAAGAGGTAAGAAGATCGGGTCACTCAGCTAAAACGCATTTTCAAAGGGATTCATCTCAAAACCTGAAACCGATTACAGTCCTCATTTCTCTCTCTTTCCCTTAAACTCGATGCCCAATTAATGTCACTGAAAAGCAGGGCACAACCAACCATAGTTTCGTCAAACAAGACAATTAACGGAAAGAAATTCTGGATTTTGATGGATAATGAGACGAAGTATGAGAACAGCGCTCGACCGTATTTGGATGTACGAATTGAGATCTCCGAAACGATCAGCTTTTGTTAGTAAGGTTGATGTTACTTTTGGTTGAAGGGTTGCTAGTGTTCATGTTCACCGAACGGCATCAGAGTCAGACTGGCACCTGTCACTCCGCGGTCTCCTGCTGCTTGAGTCACGGAGGGCTCACCTGTTTGACAGTTGTCAGACCAATGGCTGCAAGGTACATATGACACCTTTGATTGGCTGTGGTCGTGTCGTTTCAGTCGATGGGAACCTGTTTATGACGTGCTGTCCTCCGCGAACTGCTAGCCTGTTGCCTAGGATCACCACAATTAGACAGTGTTAACAGCATATTGTCGATATACAACAGCTGGAGAGTATCTGACTTAGCTGGTCGTTCGGACGACGTTGACGACGACCGAAGCCTACGCCAATCTGAGTGAATCACTCACGTCCATACAGTGCTCACCGCGTTCGTGCTATTCTGCACCTATTCAGCCCGACGACTGAATGCAGGTGAGCTAGCTTCGTTTATTCTCTGCACCCTGTAAGTCTATGTCCGCTCACTCCGTAAGTGTCAACCCATCCATGTAGCTGTCAGTCTAACCTTTGTACACATTTGCCTTGAAACCCCGTTCGCCCCTGAAACCCAAAGAGACTTCTTGGGACTTCTCAAATTAACATAGGGTTATCTTAAACAGTAGTTGGGTTTGTTCACATTGTGTCTGTAACTCCCTCAGCTTGGCAACTGGGAGTGCGAGTCAGAGCTGGCTTTGTTTCATCACTCAGTTCTCTGCATCCAAGGGGGCCGTTTCCCCTCACTTCCGTAAAACCCAACCAAGCCCTGTGTTTATCAGCTTACACATGTGCATCTTAGCAGTAGAAACCCAGAGAACTCCCCTGAGACATTCTAAATTGATAATGAAAAACGCAAAAACGATGTCGAAACATCTTAACTGAAAGAGATGTAGACAATGGCCGATTGCTGTTCGGAAGAATGTGTCCGATGTAACAGTTTTGGATGCAAGCATTCCCCATAAAATCAACCGGAGAAGTTTATAATCGATTTTTCTGACAAACATGTATGGGCGCTACGGAAGAACGATCGGTTCATCCTCACCTCACGTTTTTATGTATCAATCTAACGCGCCGAATAGAAAATTATATATAAAATATTGGTGCCAAAACAAAACCGACGCCATTTGTTATACATTTAAACAAATATTCTGAGGGTCTCGTGGTTTGCTGTCTTCCAGAAAATCATTTGTTTCACAGGATAAACGATGTGCCACTATTCTTGTATTGTAATTACTTCCTATAAACCTCATTCTCCTAATAGTTCTCCGATTGTCGTTGATCTACGGAGGTTGAGTAGAGACTTTGAGATCAGGCCCGTTGCTGAATTTGTCTGTTCATTTTTCTTACATTTTCCAGTAAATGTTGCACAAATCGATGCAGGAGAGTTCAGAAATTAGTTGTGTGATTATTGAACAGCGAAAGTTGAAAAGCCACCTTTGCAGTACTTCGTAACACACGGAAACATAGGTTTGAGAATCTGATTTACATACTGTTTGCTTCCAGGTATCACTGTTCACCTCTAAGATCCGTGTGTCAGCTTATAAGTGATTTCCCACGATCACGTAGTGTACAGACTGGCTGACAA
>LOND01005881.1:17182-31533 GCA_014220965.1 Paragonimus kellicotti
GAATTGTCCTAAGTGCACTCAATGCACTCCCAGTTTTCTCGTTAGCGGTCCGCTGTGAGTACACTGATGACCTATCACTCGGAGGCGATCAACGCATTTGTAGCCACATTTTTCACAATAACGCATGATCACGTCACCGTGACCTGTGGCACCTGCTGGTTCTTTGCCTATCGCGTGCTTGAATTAACGGTCTCGAAGCTGTCTTTCATTGAGTTTTCGGGAATCCATCCAAATCGTACTATTTCAGGCAGCCCGGTTCAGGGCTCTGTCTTCCAGCTACCTAAGATATATGTTACAATATAAGAGGTACATATGCCTGATGGTTGACGATCAGAGCCAAGAAAAGCTGCTGTACAGCCGACTAAAACCAGCTAATTGAATAGTGTCCAGAAGCTGTGATGTCAAGATGTTATTTGAGTACGTCTTCCGCCTGACTCAACACTATCTCCCAAACACTGTACAAGACTGGATGACTAACGGAAAGACCCAATCGATGTGAATACACCTTGTTTATAAGTGCTTCCGTTCTCATACTTACTGGTCTCGAGTTAGTCTACACTCCATAAAGACTACTACGCTGACGTTTTGTCACAAGTTGTTGGAGAATTGTTTTGTCTGTTGCCATGTTTTTAAAGGCTTCAGTCTCAGATGTTGTAATACTAGAAATTCTGAAATCCTAGTATTCATTCAGTAACATCAATTGTGTTTTATGGACTTGAGATCAGGTTATCGAGCGGGTCAAGGTAAACTGTTCGTGTTGTGAGACGAACTGAACTTCCACTACTCCAGTTGGCATGAGCGCTATCACTTTGGACTACACGGTAATTTTGGAAAAACGATTTTATGGGTAAACGTGCTGTCGGCCGGTGTGTAATCTTCAATTCGTTTCCTCAACTCGAAGTAGACTGATCAGTTATTGCAAGGCCTACGAAGGAAGCAAATAACATTTGCGTCAATAAGGCGCTTAAAACAATAGCAATTTCTCTTAGTAAAGAAATACTGACCATTAGCGAGTAGCCTGATGTATTCACCAAAATCCAGATGGACCACACATTGGTTCAAAAGAGATTGTGACTTTTCCATGCACTTCGTAAACGCACTACTGAGAAAGGATATCGGAAATGACTACTCCGTGCTATTTGAAGAAGTCATCCGGACCATAATTCGGTTGAGTAGTACTATAAAATGACCACTGGTGAGCCCCAGGAATTCAGGCTCTTTGATCTTTCAGACGGACTATGTTTACGAAGTGAAGTGTCTTCATTTCAACACAATTTACATAGGAAACTGTAAGCAAGCAACTGACTGTAAGTGTCGCTGACCACAGTGGGCATGGACGACTCCCTCCGAAAAACACTGGTTTCAAATAATGGAGAAAGGTTCTCTTAATACACTCCAATTCCTATTGGAGATGCTTCGTAAGAGTCTATCCCCATGCTAAACGATGCTCTGCTAAGTTTCACACCATCCAAACTCCCCCCGTTCATGTCAAGCTCTGAGACCAACAACGCCCTATCTGTCACTTGTCCTAAACGGATCGATAACAAAACCGATGCTACCTCTTCGTGTTAGCACACATACGTCTACCATTTTTCAATTTTGCTTTACGATTGAACGACAACAGTGACAATCAGGTCTAAGAAAGTAAACAATGCGCAAATAGCAAACGTTCCTTATCCATGGGGATAGCAAAAACCCACCCAATGACACAGCACACATTGACTTATCCACAGTAAACTTCATACGATCACTGTTGCAATCTTACTGTTTTCGAATAAAACACCGGACGAAGACCGATAGAGATAATGGACGCAGAGTAACATAGCTGATTCTAAAGGTTCAAATAACTACACATTTTAGTTGCATTACACAATTTTCACGTCCTTTCTTACTGCTAATGACTCTGTGAACTCCCTATCTACAGCGAGTAACTTGTCTCGAGTTTATGAAGAAACTATGATCTCCAGTGTGCAAATTAAGGGCCATAAAAATATATCCCTTGTTGTCCAATTTATTCGACGTGATTGTCATTCTTGCTGTTCAACCGTAATACAAAAGTGAACGATGCTAGACGTATGTGCGCGAACACGAAAAGATAACGTCTGTAGGTGATCGTGTCGGTTTGAAACTAACTCATACAGCTTCGACCAGTGAACACTTGGATCACATTCCTTCATGTAACAATCGTAAAATCACACAGGTTTTTAAATGAAAACGCTTACGTTCATACAAGTATTTATATATCGGACGGGTGGATACAAACTGGTATGTGTAATTCAGAATGTAGTGAGTTAGCCGTAAATTTATTGTGTTCGCAAACACGATATGTAACAACATATGGTCACCGCACACGAATGAGTCAAAATATAGGCCGGAAATGACGGAAGACACGTTGTGATAGGGCAACCACGTGACCGGTTTCGTCTGCGAAGGCAAAAAGGTTGCGCGCATAAAAGTGTGCATGTACGCCTAATCTATATCTCAGTCAATCAAACAACAAACCGAGTCACAGTCATAAATACAAATCAAATCAAATGGGACAAAATAAATGTCTGCTGCTGAACTGCCACGTACCTACGCAACCTGGTAGAAGTTTTTTTTCCTAGGCATGCCGATCAGTGTGCTTCACAAAACGTTAACCTTGAGAAATCCATACAGGGCTAGAATGCTCCACAACCAAACTAGACAAAACTTGTCACCAAAGCTTGGCCGCGCATCTACGATCTAGTTCCTTTTGTTTCACATTTTAAACCGCCGACTTCTCATGTCGACGGAGTTATCCAAATTAAGTTTCGTTCGGAATGAAACGAAGTTAGTTGCGTGGTAATAACCCTCACCAATACATGCGGTTTCCGTGTCCGGTCGACATTCAATTTAAACTATGAACAAGCTGAAGATGACTGGATTATTGAAACGCTGGACTGCAAAACGGTGACGGTGAATCGAACGCTTCTAGATGCTCAATAGGTAAAGGTATTCTTCAGAAGGTGGTCGTCAAAGAAAACAACTTGCACAAAAAACAGAGCCATTGAGAATGACAAACTCTGGTATTTGTATAACCGGACACACAGTGTATAGGTTACATTAGTTCCTGGTCTCAGTACAAATATCATAAGCTTAGCTGTATGACAATGATATGAGTTGCAACTGACTTTGCACAAAGCGAGAATAGTGGTTGCATACGTAAAGACTGCTCTCAAAAGGACTGTGGGAATCCTTCCAGAACCAACAGTCTACCAGATCTGAACCCCACGGTAGACAAACTAGAAAGTTTGAGGAAGAACAATCAATTATTCTGTGCTGCTGTGGGGGGGGGGTTAACAAATATCGAAATCACTGTGGTAATGTCATGGCAAAATAATCCGAATGGTTTCGATTACGAGTTGGTCAAAATAATCCGTGAATGGTTATTGAAATGATAGCACTAAACAATGAACCAGAAAATATGTTCGTTAAGTATATTTAACATTACTGATAAGTGAATATGTCGGGGACAACAGTATTTTGACCTTCAGTGGAATATCTAGGCACAGTCTTAAGATATGTTTAACGCATACAACGGGTGGATCACAGACAACACGAGACACCGAACAAGTCATTAATGAACAAAATCAGCCTAACGAGTGAGAAATTGGTAGCGAAAATTCGCGACAGAAAACGTCAATCAAACGGACGGAATATGGCAAAAGTACGCAGGGTATTCAACTGAAACCCTGGTTGCTTTGTGAACTAGAACTCAGACTCAGACGTGAGTTCATGAGCGGAGCGGAAACGCTCAAATCAAGCGCTAAAAGTCTTGTTTTACCGAGCGAGTTTTCAATACAGCTGGATCAGTGATTCCGTCTTACTTGCCGTCTTCATGAGGCGTCTTAAATGTGAAAAAGAAGGGAATTATTAAACATGACGGAAAACACGTACATTGGACTCGGTTAGGGGCATTTTTTTGAATTGTTTATGTGACCAAACCGTACACAGCGGTCGGTGAAAGACTCTGACTTCGGGGAATTCGGATAGTGATTAAAAACAAACTTGCAAAAATATTTCTACCAAATAGCATTGATTCAACTTGCATTCTGTCCGAAACTCACTATGCCTTCTGCTGCAAAATAAGTGCATTTGTCTAGAAAACCTTAGTTTCACGATAATAGATGCCACTCTCTGATGGTTACTGGGCGGCTACATCGTACTGATGTCCGACGTATTTGAGCACTAACGTTTACTTTGCCATTGTATCAGTGTTGATGAAATTGTTGAAATTCTGACGCACGGGTCAAGCTTAATGACCTTACGTCAGCGTTGCATAGTTTCTCAATCAAGCCGGTTAGCTACAAGTCCTGACTATCACATTGAGGTACGGCCGCTTCTTAACTATTCCAACTCACGATCACTTGAGTTGACATCTGCTTCATTTTCAAGGTTAAATACTTCTTCACTATCGGATCACCAATGCCACTAGACGCTATAGACGCTTGTAAACTGATGATCACAAGAGGTGAACAGCTTCGAAGTGCGAAGTTAACTGTGTGGTACGCAGAGCTAATCCTGCTAATTACCTTCAACATCAAGTTCTTTCAATATTCCGATGTTGGCGATAAAGATCCGGCGGCCTACCTGGAAACCATGTACATGGAAGTGAAACAGTTCTTCCGCGTAGTCGGATATTTTATGGAAGGATCAGAGTTTTCAGGTAAGTTAACGCATATTTTAAAACTTTGTAACGTTTCACAAATTGTTCAAGATTTTCAGAATTTTTCCAGATGTATAGATAACCGTCAGACGCATCGACAAAATGCCGGTCCAAGTGATATTGCGTTTTCAGAAGCTGTACACAAAGCCGCTATCATCTGGCAATGTGTTTTTTAACACACTCCACATATGCCACATACTACTCACTCGTTCGTTAGTAGATCGACTGTTATCGTTGTTGTTAGATTAGCTTAAATTAATAATTGGAAATAACGAGTGTTACCACAATTGCTCCCAAGGTTGGACATGAATACTGTAGACTTTCTCCGCTGATTTTATGAAGGCAACTGTTTATTGTACACAACCTGTGTGATTTCCGTTAAACGGTATCTACTTTGCTGCATACGTTACTCTGTTGAAATGGTAGTCGTTTCTGTCTATCTTACTTGCAGAATATAAAAAACCAACTACATCCAAACCAGAGATATCGGAAGTCAAAACAGTTGAGTTTAAACAAAGGAGCACTATCGGTGTGGAACGAACAGCAATCACAACTACATCGATACTACTCTCACATCATTCAAGCATTCGGAATTCGCCGATGACAACTGCTTCTACCCCATTGAATTTTACATCGACACAAGTATCGCAGAAAGATCATGACTGGAATTCCACAAAGACCACATCTGAAGCGCTACGTGACAACGAATCTCAAAAAGTTACATGTGAGTTTCAGTGCTGATATCGAAGTTAAGTAACGGTAGAAGGTGGTTTTAGAAACCTACCCAGACGTCGAATGTAGTTACTCTAGGTCAGTTGATGTACGCCAGAACTGACACGAGTAAACATCAGCGCTAATCGTACTGGTCAATATAGTCAAAATAAGTCACACAGTATGATGAATATGTACTTGGAATTCTTACATTGTTACCGGGGCAAGAACGACCTTTGATTGTACGTTCTTGTCTCTCTATTGGTCGTGGGAAAATTGTGTTGAACAGTTCATAGGTGTAAAGAAAGAAAATAGGACTGAACGAAAGGAGACTTCAGTGAGGCTACTGGTCTGCAGACATATCAACGACGAACAATGGAACAAGCTCGAGAAAAGTTCCGTCAGATATACGCATTTAATAACCTAAGTGACTGAGCTGAAAATGTGATCAAGCAATTTGTCGTGCAAGTTGCCACTCATGTTGACTTGTAAAATTGTCAACCGATTCAGTCCTGACCACAGTTTCCAACAACAAGCTCAGATGTAAACAGACCACAACTAAACTATTGCTGTCTACCTAGAAACCTGCTCATATCATAATCCGGTTTCGGTGAATGATTCCTTAGGCCTTCATTCTTCCTTAGTGGATTGCGATTTGTCAATGGATGATACGGAGGGTGCCTTACTAAGTTCTTTAATTTGAAAAGTCAGGTTGTCCCTATTCACTCAAAAGTCGTTCATGATGTATAGCTGCGCACAGCTACATGCTGACTGTCCAGTGTTGGCCGCCATTTCATCTGTACTGGTTAATTCATCAGAGGCCCGAAGTTACAAAATGGCAGTCCTGCTTATAGTGTACAGTACGACTTCGTTACTGTTGTAACACTCCTTCTGATGTTAATTAACACGGAAGTCTCAGCCCTGAAAAATTATCGTAACTGTCCGGAGTATGTGTCACATGGCGAATAAGATCAAAGTATTTATAGGGTTGCAGTGACCAGAAAGCACTGCCGAAACATCAAAGAGAACCATAACGGAATAAGAGTCGGACGGGTAGAAAAAGACTGATCAAAGTCACCGCTCGACCGCCCTGAACAGTGCCGCTAAGTCGGGTTGAGCCCATCGTTTTTTTCTTTCTCAGGACGGAGGCGGTTTTCGGACGGGAACAAATGAGCGCCCTAACACCTCCCCCAGAAGATTGGTGGGTTCAATCATAGGACTGCTTCTGAGGGTCGACTTGAATGGGCCTGACCGGTTTGCAGCATCTGTTCGTCCGTCGTCTCCACCGCATGGGATACTTGTGCTCAGTGTCCTGGGGCTGTAACGTCGGTCCTGTCGAATGTTCAGTTTCGGTAGGTCGTTCTTTCTCCAAGTCGAAAGTGTCCAGCAGTATATCGAGCTGCGCGGTTGGTCCCTACCTGGTCGCACAGTGCATCTCCGCTGTTCCGGCGAATCTGGTTTGCGTGCCGCACACATGTGGCCTCGCCGACTTTCACTTCATATAGGACTGATCCTCGCCGTCGGACGATTATTCCTCTCCTCCAGTTCAGCGGTCCCTGAAACATACGTACAAGGACCGGCTCCCCGATCGTGAAGTACCGTGCACGAGCTCCGTGTCTTTGGTTGTACTGTCTTTCCATTTCTGCATTGCGTCCTCCCCTTCTGTTTAAATGCGGGATCATGATATCAAAGACAGTCCTGAGTTTTCTATTGAACATGCATTCTGCCGGCGACTTGCCATCTGGGACGTTCGGATTTGGGGTTGTCCGGTAATTGGTCAAGAAGGTCTGTAAAACATGGCTTGGGGGACCTTCTCCTCTGGCCTTCAACAGCGCTCGTTTCAAGGTGTCGACAAACCTTTCAGCTTGTCCGTTCCGTCGATTGGGGATGGTAAACTGGAGATCGCATATGTTGGATGCCTAGCCGTTGACAGTAGTTTTCAAAGATGGCAGAGGTGAACTGAGATCCGTTGTCTGTGACCAACGTCTCTGGCAGTCCGAAGCAGCTGAAGAGTTCCGATAGCTTCTGTACGGTGTTGTCCGTGTTCGGCTGTCGTAGGATGTGAACTTCCGGCCACTTGGTGTAACGTCGACGATAACTAGATACGTTTGTCCATTGAGTGGTCCAGCAAAATCCATGTGGAGCCTTTGCCAGGGTCTTTGGGCTGCTGGCCAAGTGTGCAGTTCACATTTCACGGGGTTTTTCGCAGCCAAACAACACGATGTGCAGTTTTGACAGTGTTTCTCAATTGTTTGTCCATTCGTGACCAGTAGGCAAAGTTGCGCGCAAGTGACTGTATTCGGTTGATCCCTAGATGACCACAGTGAAATTGCTTGAGCACCTATCGTAGGAAAGCTTCCGGGACTGCTACTCTGTCGGCAAACATGACGCATCCGTCCACGATCGTAAGCGCTTCTCGACGGTGGAAGTATTCCCGTAAGTCGCCATTGAAGTCTGCGTGCGGCCAAGTTGTGCGGATGAACGTCATTACTTGTCTCAAAATCGAGTCCAGTTTGGTAGCCTCCTTGATCATCTTTGCTGTCACTGGAAGTGCTCGGACAGCCTCGCTGAAGATGAGGTGTACATCAGGTTCAATATTGACCGCTGCGATTACTGTGTCCTCGTCATTCGGTGCCTGTGATCCGATGAGTCTGGATAAGGCGTCAGCTTGACCGAAGCTGGTTGTGGAGCGGTACTGTATCGTGAAATCGTAGGCAAGAAGCATTGTTGCCCATCTTTGCAAACGATTGGCCGCATAAACCGGGATTCCTTTCGTTGAACCGAACACTGCAAGCAACGGCTTGTGATCCGTTAACAACGAAAGATATCGCCCGTATAACATTTTGTGAAACTTTCACCGCAAAGATTATGGCGAGGGCCTCCTTCTCGATCTGGCTGTAGTTTCGCTCAGGGGGTGTGAGAGACCTTGCTGCATGTGCGATTGCCTTTTCCTTTCCATCTGGAAACGTATGTGATATCACAGCACCGATTCCATAGTTGGATGCATCTGCGGCCACGACAAGTGGTAGCGTCGGATCGTAGTGCGTAAGCAAGAGGTCTGAAGTCAACAGGGCTTTGATGCGATCAAAAGATTGCTGACATTCTCTTGACCACTCCCACTTGACATCCTTCATGAGCAACCGGTTCATTGGTGTTCGGACTCGATGGAGTTCCGGGAGGAAGGAACTGTAGTGGCTGACCAACCCCAGGAAAGACCGTAGAGTTGACACATCCGTTGGAGGCGGCATCCTCTGTATGGCTTCCTACGTTGGCTGGGTCAGGACGTCGGCCATCTTTGTCCACAATGAATCCAAGGTATTTGATGCTGGACATTCCAAAGCTGCATTTGTCGGCGCGTAGTCGGAAGCCATATTCGCTCAAACGAGTAAGAGTTTGGTCCAGCTTCTGTTCCAGATCCTCTGCATTGTGACCCATGACTATAATGTCGTCTAGGTAGGCAGCCGCACCGGGAATATCCGTGAGCATCGTATCCATCACTTGTTGGAAGATGGCTGGCGCTGTCTTTACGCCAAACGGCAGACGGTTGAATCGATAAAGTCCTTTGTGAGTGTTAATTGTTAGCAATTCCTTGGACTCTTCAGCAACTGGCAATTGTAAATAAGCTTCGGCCAGGTCGAGCTTCGCGAAACATTTT
The DNA here is from genome assembly GCA_014220965.1 of Paragonimus kellicotti. Lineage (NCBI taxonomy): Eukaryota > Metazoa > Platyhelminthes > Trematoda > Plagiorchiida > Troglotrematidae > Paragonimus > Paragonimus kellicotti. The sequence continues at coordinate 26,236 of LOND01005881.1, forward strand.
CCGCCATTCAGCTTCGTAAAGAGATCCTCCGGTATCGGCAAGGGATACTGATGCGTCTCGAGAGCGTCATTTAGACCTGTAGAATAGTCTGCGCAGAGTCGTATTGTTCCATTTGCCTTCTTGACCACGACGATAGGGGCTGCCCATGCTGAATAGTTCACCGGTTCAATCACTCCAGCTTTTTGAAGGCGTTCCAGTTCTTGCTCAACAGTTGCCAGCGCAGCGTAGGGTACTGGACGTTTGGGTCGAAATACTGGCTTCGTTCCAGGACGAAGGGATAAGACTGCCTTCGTTTTAGTGCAGCAACCGAGTTTTTCTGCTGGAGGGCGTTTGTGAGTTGATGGTGGACTTCTGGAGTCATCGTGGGCTTCTGCTGAGCTTGAGTACGGTTGCAGATTTGGAGTAATGGTCGGTCCAATAGATGCAGTTTGTCGATCCAATCCAATCCAAGGAGATCCAGGCCAGGGTTGCGGGTCACGTAGCAGGTACCCCTGATTGATGATCCGTTAAGGGCTGCAGTGCAGTGGACTTCACCAATGATGGACAATCGATCACCAGTCGCACTTCGAGCAAGTTGGGTTGTCGGGCATATTGTAGGTTTGCCAATCAGGTGCCACGTGCGATCAGAGATTAATGTGATGTCGGATGCGGTATCGAGCTGTAGTCTGACCGACTTGCCGTTGATGGAGACGGATACGTACTTCCTGCGCGTCCAGTGGTCGTCGTTTCTAGCTGCGAGAACGACCTGCGCTCTTGAGAAGCGGGGCTTGTGTGGCTTGCGGGAGTTCTGATTGAGCAGGTGCTGGCGCTTCTTAAAACGGCAATGGTCTTCTTTGTGGCCCCGCCGGGAGCAGTGGGTGCATCGATACTGTTTGAATGGACAATATCGGACATAATGCCATCCACCGCATTGCCAACACGGTGTGGGAGGTTTCCTTCGGTTGTCGCGTTCCGACGTTGATGCAACTTTGACAGGGACATTTGAGGATACTGTATGAACGTTTGAGTGACTGCTCTGTTCGATCATAGCGGTGTCATGCTTCAGGTTCACCAGGCGCTGGCATTCAGCAGTGATATCTTGCAGGGTGATTTCGGGACACTTGTTCTATCTTCGCCAAAATCCGTGTTCTGATATCTGCTTCTTTTGGTGACTGGAGTCCACAAGCGAAAATCAGACATTTGAATTGGTCTTCAGTCATTGCTGGAAGCTTGAAACGTTCGCACTCCCGATTGACTGTTCCAGCGTACGTCACCCAGTCATCATCTGCTGACTTCACGAGCTTCAGACACTGGTAGCGTATATTAAACAGAGATGACTGGTCGCCAAAGATTTGGGACAGCGTCTGGGTGGTTTCGTCAAAGCTGCAATCCCTTGGGTTCTTCGGCAAGATAAAGTTGATGTACCGTTCGTGTTCTGAGGTACCCAGTTTACGGAGCAGCAACCTCACCTTCCGAGCATCGTCAGCATCTGACAGTTCCACCTTGAAAACATCCTCATACTTTTTGAACCAAGACTCGAACGTGGTGCCAGTTACAGGATCAAAGTGAAACTCACTGATTGAATTGATTAGCGATTCTGCTGTAGGTTTGAAAGATTCGTTGGATCCCGCTGTTGGTTGCTGGAAACTCAGCTTTTGCGTCAGTGTTTCAATCAGTTTTAACTGCGCTTGCTCGAATTGTTTCTGCTGCTGTTGGAGGAGGGTTTGCATCTGCTCGAACGTTATTGACATCGTGAGTTCTTCCGTCGCCAAAATATGTTGTAACCCTCCTTCTGATATTAATTAACACGGAAGTCTCAGCCCTGAAAAATTATCGTAACTGTCCGGAGTATGTGTCACATGGCGAATAAGATCAAAGTATTTATAGGGTTGCAGTGACCAGAAAGCACTGCCGAAACATCAAAGAGAACCATAACGGAATAAGAGTCGGACGGGTAGAAAAAAGACTGATCAAAGTCACCGCTCGACCGCCCTGAACAGTGCCGCTAAGTCGGGTTGAGCCCATCGTTTTTTTCTTTCTCAGGACGGAGGCGGTTTTTGGACGGGAACAAATGAGCGCCTAACAATTCACCTCGAAGTTTTGGACAAGACCGTATTGATAGCAAAAACCATCCTTTTCTAACAGCAGCCATAGAGCAACCGCGTCATACTGTAACCAAAAGGCATCCAATAAAGCACAATCTTTATTGTTCATCTCGCTGGTTGCCATGCACGCGCACGCTCGCATCTTATGATGCGGAATTCCGGTCCACAACACACTCCCGGTTTCCGCTCACACGTCCTGTGCACTTCGACCTGATTTGTATGTGTGGCTGACGCCTTTTGTCAACCTCGTTGTTAGGAATGTAATCAAGAACATGTGGCTCTTTACCCATCCGTCATCTAGCGTGATACCAGATTTATTGAAATAGTCCAGATTCCACTAGTATCTCGATGAATTCTCCGATGGAGGAAGAGGAGGCATTAATGATTGGATGATAATCGAACTCCGGGTAATTAAAATCTCTCATTACTGAGGTCTATTTGTACCGTAAAAACGGTATCCTACACGGAATGATGTGCAAGACTGTATCGGCAATCTTACACGCAAAAAAAACCTTCTGAAATTATACCAATCAAATAAGCAACAAATTGAGTGTCCTAACTGCTTGTCAGACCGGTTAAAAATAATCTGGTAACACTCTGTCAATAATATTTGAGGTCTTTAGATGCGAGTCAAGATAAACAGCTACACCATCCTCCTTACCGATTTTTATATCATTGTCAACTATTGTCATAACAGGAATGGATAACTGATCATCTCAAAATTCCTGTTTGTACAGGGTCATCGTAATGTTCATTACAAAAGAAGATTACTGAGTAGATGGGTTTCAATGCTCACCCAGTTTGTTGACAAGTGCAACTTCATTGGTACGAGGAGTCAGGCTCACTGCTTGTAGCGACCGTTGCACGTGAATTTACTTGAGGAGATTCAGTTAGTTAGAAAAGCTGAGTCAATTTATTGACGTTGAGGTGTCCATTCCCTATTGTTGTATCAATGAGGTGTAGCTTTGTGATTGGATTTGTTATATGTGAACGGGTTACTTAAAGTACGTTCAGGATTATTTGGTCTGACAAACAGACTCAACACATCCATTCAACAAAATAACCATAACTAGACTAAGTCTGGTAGGAGTCGTAAGATTTCCCCGGTTGCCACGCTGTAAAATCGGAGTGAAAACAATGAACGCAAATAACCGCTGCATGATACTTCACATTTTGCAACAGCCGATACCAGTACAGATCTGACGAACCCCAGTGTTACTCGATTACTCGACGAGACAGCAACGTATCTTTCAGCGATTACTACTGTGGTTTTGAAAGTCGTGGACAAAGAGAACATGCCGTTAGCACAAATTTTGTCGAATCACACGTATTCTCGAGCCTCCATGACAGTGATTCCACCGGTACTTTCCTCGCATCAATCCGTCTTCAATGACCGCGGTGAGTAAGATTACTTGGAACTATGGCAAACGGCATGAGGAATTTGCAGTTTATTTTCGGTTATCGTTGTGATTCCCTAGGATGGTTAACACTAAACAATCCGGGCGCATTTAATTTACCAAATTTGCCATACTACCTATAAGTAACAGTTTCAGTGCTCATCAGTGCACTGTTTGAGAAATCCCGCCTGAGCAGTCGATCCGCTGAATCAATTGTTAGACTCCACATGACACAGTAAGTTTGGCGGGTAGATGAGTTCAAATGGGAATTTTCTGAGCTTCCAGTGTGGCTCTGTAACACAGTGGATTGAAAGTCTGTCCCGTTTTGGCATGCTGTAAAGTGGTAGGCTGAACGCCATCACTTAATCCTGATCAGCTAATTCTTGTGTTGTGATCCAAAACCTTCTGGGCCGCCCTTGATGCGCTGCATCGATCCAAAGCAGCCTGCTGCGCACCATTTTCATTGCTCCAACACAAGAAGCGGTCTTGCCCGTCCCCGCTGCCCGTCCCTCAGGTATGGTCTTCGGGTTACTGCAAACTTCGGAGTGGAGGCATTATCGCCTCGAGGATTCTGGTTGGGAACATATGAAGGGTGACGTCGGTTTGACAGTAGGCATATTTTCGGCCTATCCACCCTGCCATGCGCAGCAGACAGGGCGACCAGATTTATCCAGTAACCACTTCCGGAAATCAGTACATCATAGTCATGACTGAACATTTCACAAGATGGATCGAAAGCAGCGCGATTTACCGATCAGCGTGCAAGCACTGTATGCAGGGTGATGGAACACATCGTTGCAGACCATGGAATACCGCGAAGCATATTGACTGATCAAGGTCCCTGCTTCGAAAGTGAAGAGTTTCGGAACTGTTTGGAGCGCTTGGGAATCAAAAATTCGGACGACGCCATATCATCCTCAATCAAATGGACTGACGGAAAGAAACAATCGCACAATCAAGGAGTGGTTGGCGGCGAAAGGAGGGAACTGGGAGGAAGCACTACCATTCATTCTGTTGGCCCACCGCTGTTCGCCTCAAGGACAACGAAGAAGTCGGCGTTCGAACTAATGTACGGGCGTGTACCACGCCTGCCAGTCGATCAAGAGATTGGTTTATGGGAGAGACCAACGTATGAACACGCGTGAATTAACAGAAGCGCGGAGGGTGGCCAACCAAAACTTGACGAACGCACAAGAATTTTCCAAGGAGCAGTCAACTGCAAGGTTGTCGGGTCGGAGTGCAGTGTTTGAAATTGGTTCGAAAGTTAAGTACAGAGACCGGCGGAGTCCAGGCGCAACGGGGCCAGGATCTAGGAAGTTCCTGGCAAAATGGAGGGGACCGTATGTAGTAGTGGACCGCCGTGGTCCAGTGTATCTGAGAGAAGACTCAACATCGGGTGCACGGAAGCCAGCTGTGTAAATGGTATGACAGTCCGATCAGAAGAGAATGCACACCTGGAGCCGCGACGTCCCCGAAGCCGGTACGGAGATCGTCGAGAGAACGGAGAGAACCTGAAAGGCTTTTGCTGCGACTGGAACAATCTTTGCGGGGGGAGGAGTGTAGTGAGTAGGAGCGATCATGCTATACTACTCACACCACTGTAATTCAGTAGTGGAACCAGAGCATATATTTTGACATCGAAGTAGCAGGAAAAATACAAGAAGAAACATTGGAGTGCAGCATCGCATGAAATGGTTCTTGGTACGTAAGGGAACGTAAAGGAACTAAGCGTTGACGTCTGTGGCAGCCGTGACGGTCTGGAGACCGAGTGTTTTCGTTTGTTGTCTTGTTGAAACGCATAACCCACGTGTTGCTTT
>LOND01005882.1:6201-18560 GCA_014220965.1 Paragonimus kellicotti
GGAGATATCCGGAAACTTAGGTTCAACTCATTATGTATGATTCGAGATCCGCAAACTTACTGCTCCACCGAATTTGGGTTAATGGCCTCACCGTGTCTGCGTTGAAGTATGATCTGACCTTCGTCGCAGGATTCAGAACACTTGCACAAATTGTCTGCAATACGGAACCGGAACATGTAACTGAGGGATTAAACTATAAATGTGCACTTTGCGCGCTTTAGACTGGTTTTGGTTTGACGTGAGGAGACATTGTAGGCGATATTACTAACTAGGCAACAATATGGTAGATACGCGCGTTTAGTGATTTTTGATGTTGAGTTTAGTAGGTAGGCAAGAAAGCCGTTATATATCAACTAATAGCAAAACCGTCATACATGTCGTCTCATACACAGTTATTAAAATTATCCCAAATCATTTGGTTAATTAGTCGATGCAATCCACTCCAAATTCCAAGCGCAATGAAGCTTGCACAGCATACCATCTTATCCAACTGTCACCCTGTTTTAAAAACTTATCTCGTTAAGCCTCTATTCTTCTTGCTGGAAGTGGTCTTTTGGTGAGGAACTAAGTAATTGGAGGAGTAATATAGTTGCTGTTAAGTCTCTGCTCAGTAGGATCAATCCAGTGCCGCGGACTATCCTGAGCATTGTATTCTCCTCGCTACAAAAGATGAGTGGTAGGTAGTGGTCAAGTACTTCCAGTCATTGCCACTCAGTTCTTGAAAGGGTTGTGTATTCATGTCCTGGCTTCTAGGTGAAAATGGGCTGTTATACTCTGCACTATGGAAATCGTGTCACAGCAAAATCTTCCATACATTCTTCTTGCGAGATTTTCTATTGATTATGGTCATCTAAGCATGGATTCATGACTCGTGGGAAATGGTTGCGAATCGTTCAATAGAACTTCACGTTATAAAGCAGACTCTGTGTGAAGGTTCATACATACCCGTGGTTTTCGACGCTAATTTTCTATATTCATTTAAGTCGAGTTGTGCAAAATGCCAACGTCACTATTAAGAACTGTGGGTTAGAATATGGTCCGAACTTTGCTTAAAACAAATCCACATCGTCTTCACCCAATAGATAAAACGTGGTTTAATCCGCCTTCCAGTCAGACGAGGATTTCGAACAAATTCTGCGTATTGGCAGAACTCGGTGATGTGAAACGAAATATAACCAAAGGGTGATTCATATTACCACAAATCGCACGCTCATCTTTGTCTCACCAGCAAACGTCAGTGTTGACCGATAGCTCAGGGTGTTCCATAGACCATCCATCTGGTTGCTAAACCCACAAGCATTTCAACAACACACTATGCAACATTGCTGTTGTATGTACGCCACTTGCGCATCACCCTATCCTGCTCATGTATCTCCAAACCTCTATTCTTGGAATCTTGCCCACAACACCAGTATTTCGTCGCAATTGAGAAATAATTATCACTTACTCAAGGAGATGATGCTGGTAGTAGATTGAACGCCTGACGAATTGCTTATGCGCTAAAATGCAAGCTGGGAGTACAAATAGGATTTTTGTACCTATGAGGAGTCACTAACGTTTTGCCAGTCAGATTTCACACTGCGACTGCTCAGTGTCCGCCACGCGGAATTAACCCACCACTGTGATCACCACGGACATGGTTGCCTCAAATCGACTGTTCAGATGGCGGTACTGAAGGCCGTTTCTCTTTTGCGCTTGATCCCAGCGGTGTAACGTAGTTCTAAAGCAGTACTGTACTTCGAGCGAGCGAAACCCTCAGCTGGCAGCTAAAACCCACCGATGGTTGAGAGCATGGATCTGAACGCTGTTGCCATGCATAGACGTCATCTGATGCAGATCCACTTCAGTGTCGCACCGGATATCAGACCAGCATGCATGATACAGGACAACATTCATTCAACTGTACTGGCAACCGAAGAAATGAACAACCCCACCTAGAGCTGCACACAGCTTACTTGAAGATCTGTTCAGCGGAGAAGCAAATCCACGACGTAATCTTGAATGAGCAATTCTGTGAGAAACCGGTCTACCAGAACAAACGTTACAGTGTGTCACACGCCATACTTGCGCGGCTACTGACCAGGATAAAAAACATGATTACTGTGATTATTCTCAACACAAAAGTTGTGAAGTTGGTGAGTCGCCGGTAATTCAGACATTACGGAATCAGTTTCAGTTTACAATATTCAGTCAATCGCTTTACGTGTTAATACACATATCGACGTTTGTAATTCACAATAAATCAACTGTATTCGTGATTTCAGTTGCTTGCTTCTACAGAACAAAAACCAATCCCGAATTCAACGTATTTCACAGCTTTCTGAAAATCAGACGAGTTTAATTACAAAGTGATTCAAATTGGAATGCGTTGAAAGTGCATCTGTTTAACATGTAATTTGAAGCAATCGCACATCGCCCGTCCTGAGGCCGGACTGGCATTTCTGTCAACACAACCTTGCTTTGAAGTTGTCGGCATAACTAACACAGTCATCATCCCGTTCGGTTCACTGCTACAGTCTTTCAATTCACTGAACTGCCTGGAGCTTGTGAGTCATCCTAATCCTCATGTCATTCTCCCTTGTGGTCAGTCCCACGAATCACTCACATGTGAAAACCAGCACAACAGCCTGTTCACCATATCCCAGAAAGTTAACCTGACACCTATCGCACGCGTTCAGCATAAAAAAATCTCACAGAAAAATCTCTTATCTAGAGAGGTTAGTTGAACTGAGTCAATTTCTGACACACTAGAGACGCAATCAAGAAGGCACCATTCTAAACCATAGACTATATTACTCCCTCAGTCGCCCACCGGATACCTCCCTTTGTGAAAGAATAACGTCTCATAAATCACTCTGAAGTTCCATTATATAATAAATCGAGTATCCTGTGGGCGGAAATTACCAATTTTCGGTTCTGTTCAAACTGCCAAATTCGTAGGTTTATAGGAATGTACAGGGAGAAGAACGGATTGTTTGGACGGTCGTCATCTCTTCGATGCCTGATAATGATCTAATGCGCAAGAAAGATTAACAGACACGAATGAAAAGAAACGCTGAGGGAGCTACCGAGAAAACGCAGATTTTCTTGGCAAATAATGCATAAGCCATATGTGATAAGCATTAGGGGATTTTGGTCGAATTCGGATGGTCACCCACAACTGACTGCACCGTTCGCGTTCATATAGGCTCCCTATTCAGGCTATTTTGAAAAGCACCAGCCTCAAAAGGACCTGGTTGAAAGCACGATGGGGATAAGAAAACTGTAACATTTTGTGATTGACGTTCAGCTCATATCGACTAAAATTCCTGTTCACTTACTGGTGATAAAACTATCGTCTTAGAAGTAATATGGTCTCTGCCATTCCAACTAAATTCACAATTTAGTTTAAGTCTTACGTTCATTAAAATTGGAGCGAATCAGTAATCAGCGGCTGAATCACCTATTTTTGTTTTGGGCGCATACGCTTCTTCAACAGGACTTCAGTTGACTGACCGAAAGAGACCGATCTGGTTGGATCAAGAGTTTTCCCACAGTTTTCATAATCTGAAAATCTGCCCACCCACCCCGGATCAATCCTTATTTCCTTCTTTCCTTCTCTCGTTTAATTGATTGTCTCACGCTTTAAATCTCGTGTCGTTTGTCACTGCTTGTGGTTTTAATAACCTCAGTGTGAACTTGGTCACATATATCGTGAGGTGCTTAACTTCCGCTGGCATACCTCCCAATTTCCTACTAGACGTACAAAACGTCCGTGACTAACTGCTACAATTCTGTCTGGCCTTCCTTCAGAACATTTGGTTACGTGTGTCCCTGCTGGTTTCGACTGCGTCTTACAGCTTATCACGCAAGTGTCCACTAACATGAGATGCTAAAACATATTACTTCCCTTCGCTTGCAACGGAACACTGTGTCCACAGTTATCTTTTGCGTTCATGGTTGGACGATCATATTAGAGTTGCAGCTTGAAACTTGAATATAAGTAACTGCAGAGCTTACGTTTTGTGTAACTGGTCGTTTTTTCGTTAAAACCTTCCACAATACAAATCGATGAGCATATTTCTTTCTCTATCTAGGTATACAGGTTTCCGGTGCCTGTGACCTGTTTGTTTCGAAAGCCCACGAGTATAACACATACTAGCACTAGGTTTACACCGTTTCACACGCCATCCTTATGCATGTTCAATTCAAAGTCTGTGTAAAAGCCGTCATGTTGATTTGTTCATGCTTGTTAAATGCATTATCCACCTACTTTTTCAAGTCCCACTCAATTCATTTATGAGCAGGCGGTCGATTTGATGCTGGCCTGTAGATGATGGGGTTAACAAACGAGCTAATTACTCCACCACTTGACTTTACTACCCGAATACTTCTTCCTGCTACCGTGAGTAGGTATGGGTCTGCCTTGATACGTTTTGGCGTTAGCACCCGGATGTGGCAGGTGACTCCCACACACCTTCGTTTATCCCGTGCACACAGTTTGAAAAGTGGATTTAGTATTGTGTCTATGAATGCAACATAAGGCAATTCATAATCTACAACGAATACGTACTCTCACAAGCCATACGATGAATGCAGCAACTTCACCAAAAGACTTCAACCCAATGTCTAAGCACAACTTAGCGAAAACGTTCAAATCAGACTTCATGAGAGTTCACATGGCTCTTTTGTTCATCTGAACTTCACTGCAAGAAACCGAATGACAAACCAACTTTGTGAAGCATTTAGCTCTGCTCACACTCGAACGCATATCGTCTGATTGAAATACTTTCTCAGTGATATCACAATCCGAATTTTGGGATCAATACACATGAGCAAATTGCATTATCTTAGCAGCGAAATGCCACTTGACTAATCCAATCCATCAGTACATGAGCATCAACTACTAAACTCCCCTTAGTCTGTTGATTCGTTAATGCACCCCCAGATTAATTGCTAGTACGTTACTTATATAATGATTTTTTCATTTGGACTGCCAGTACAGTAATGTTTGAGTAAAATCTGACAATGTAGTTGCTTTTTCACCGACGATTTTTCTGTACGCTTTGTGATTTGAGAAGCAAGTTAGAAAATATTCAGACCCATAGGCTGACTTTTACTCCGATGTTGTTCAAGTTTACTATACACAAACTGCACTGAATGAAGGATAATCTCCAGAAATTTGAAAAACCTACACAAAAATCATATTGAAATTCTTGCCACAAATGACTCTCATCGTAGTGTTGCGTGGTGAATAGAAACCCTACCATTTAACCTTAACTGTTGCCGACCTCAACTTCATCCAGATTCGCACTTGTTACTGAATACCAACGAAAAACGGTTATAAATGGAGATGTATTATCAATAAGCGATAACTACACAGATGAATTCCAGTAAAGTCGGAAAGATTGAAATGAATTACCGTCGGATGCAAGAGGAAAATACTACCCACAGCATTTGCTGTGTCTATTTCCCGAAACAAATAAGTTGACGGTTGAGAGAAAATGAATTACGGAACAAATTGGTCAATCAAAAGTTTTGACAATGAACTCAGGTGATATGGATCAACTGACGCCAAACAATATAAATCTCTCTAAGCAGCGAACGCGTGTAAACAAGTAAAAAGGGTGAAAGCGAATGACAAAAATAGAAACGGGTACAGTATGAGACAGTCACGCACAAAATATACAGCTAAAACCTATATGTTCCAAATTTATCCGTAACATTTTCTCTTTGCTGGACAACCGAGTTCTCGAAACGAAGGTCATGTAGAAATGAAAGAATGCGAATAATTTGCAGTTTTAAAGGAGTTGAAGAATGGATTAAGTACATTTTGTGTAACATACTGAAGCCTCGGTGATCTTTTATCCAACATCCTGTTTCACGTAAAAGCATGACGACCGATAGAGTGTGAACAGGTCTCATTTAAAAATTTTCACTGTTTACTGTAACCATCGGTGATCTTTTATCCAACATCCTGTTTCACGTAAAAGCATGACGACCGATAGAGTGTGAACAGGTCTCATTGAAAAATTTTCACTGTTTACGTAACCATCTTGGAATGTTTGTATCAACCAGACTAGATTTGCAGTAAACCGTTCTTTTTGGTATAACATTCAGTGTAGTTAACGTGAAAGTTTACAAATGAGGAGTTATATAAAGAATCACTCTGTTTTGTTCTTTTAGCAGATACTAAAATTGAAATAATCAATCTGCTGTCCGGACAGTAACGTTCAGATGCTTTCTTTTAGGTGCTCTCTAATACAGGGTGTGGTCAAATTCTATCAACTTGGGATCGTTGTTGATTCTTAATGTGGCGTGTCATTGAAGGATTCAGTTAACATGGTTTCATATGCTTCCAGTTATAGATAATTCAATAATAACCCACTTTCAAAGAAATAGATAGACGTCCTCTATTTGTTAAATTATTTTACTTTTGCTACAGTCGATAATTCGTGTTTCCGAAAGTCGCACAAATATAGCCCACTCAACTAAATTGACCTCTATTTTACATTCAACAGTTAAAGTGGTGATACACATCAGAAAACAGTTATCGTAAAATTACAGCCTTATGGAACAAGCTTCTTTAAAAATTAGCGCATTCTTTGTCGTTACCAAAACATTCCACAAATTTCCATAAAGGAATAAAGGAGATATATGTTCTCATCTTGCGGAAACATCTAACTGATTACTCAGAAGGCGTAGAAAGTTAAAAAAAACCGGCCACTTGGATTAACTTGTGTTGTCTGGATTTTTTTGTTGGACATCTGACCACTGAGTTTAATCAGTTCGTCACACCACATGAAACATATTTGGTTTATTCGATTAAATATAGATACCGTACCCCTCTAAACCTATTCTGCTACGACCACGTGTTAGTTCTTTTTCCGAAATAGTGGTTTATGCCCTGTTAAAATCTCCAATTGTCAGATTGTGCCTCACTTTCAGTTCTTTTCTGCCTCAACTTCTCCTGGAACTTTTGACTGTCCCCATAACGTTTGACATTTCAAGAAAGTTGTTTCTGAGTAAAGCAAGATATCACAATCAGTTTGTAGGACATTTTTATTCTACCCCGAGTAACAGTGATGGTGCGGTGGCAAGGCGTCTACTGGGAGGTTACGTGTCTTTACTGGCTGCGTCACCATGCCAGGAAGTACGGCCTGCGCAATGTCAAATTCGGCTGTTCCAAATCCAATACCCAATGACCAAACTATCATACTGCAGATTGTTTATATATGTTTATCCGTGTTGACTACATTAAATAGTGACCAACAATTGCTGTTACACTTAACATATTCCAGATCGATATCATGAACTCTGGCTTAAATCCCTTTCTGTTTATCCTGTACCGTCTTGTTTAGTTCTCTACGCCATCGACTTATGGAATCAGATTTGCTGTGAGTTATTCTCTGGACATTGAATTCACTTGGTTTTAAGTCGTATTTTTAAGAGCCATTAATTGTTTATGTACAGAATCCGTTTTCTCCGAGTATTTTGTCTTGTTCTGTCTGAATAAAGGGGTTTACAGCTCTCTTGATAGACTGCATATAACCGTGGGTCCTGACAAATACTTTAATGTCATCAACTGGAAGCACATGATTTCAAACCGCTGTTTTCGTATTCAGATTATTTCGCTTTTGAGGTCTAAGCACTTTTCCGTCAGTAGTGCCTTTGATTCTCCCTAATTTTTTACCGAAAGTTTTTATCAACGCTTCTGTGACGTAAAAGCCTTTTGATCTAGAAATCCCACCGCTTCATCCCAATGGGTCAAGTTATCTGTTACGGAAATATTGCCGCGTTTAACTAATTAACAGAATTGGCACACACGTAATTGGATCTCCAAGGCTTCCTTCATTTTCAGTTGCATCCCGTATGCGCCATTTCAGAGCTATTTGCAATAACTTTTCACCACATCTGTCTTGTAATGACTGTCGCTTAGAGGGTTACGTTCTCACTCCGCCAAGTTACTACACTTGCACTGTCGAGATCACTAATTCCACATCAAGAATGACTTGTTTCCATCTCATTACAGGAAGTTTGTTTACTTTTTGGAAACCATTGGCTTTATAATGCAAACACACTAATTCCCATTGATCCTGTTTACTTTTCGAATGTTTCGTCTTAAACCTTGCTCCGTAAGCTCCTTCTTTACGTTTGATCGAGAAAGAATGCCTACGTCGTGCTTGCTCGCCCAAGATTCTGGATTGATTAGAAGGTTATATCCTTGTAAATGCATTGCCCATCACATCAGTTCGTCTCTCACTTTCTTCGCAAATCCGATCAATTCAACAGGCTTTTGGGCCAGGGACACGTGCAACTGTTGATCAAATAGATAGAACGTTTATAAATCTAGTGTTTGGGCGATTACAAAGCAATTCTGCTTATCGGTTGAATACTGCTGTTCTCATCACTGTCGGCATAGGTGATGGTTGCTTCCTTCCGTTTATACATTACCCCAATGCTGCCAACACTACTACCCGTTGATATGACCAGTATTAGCTTTGTACTCGGGAAACTTACTGTCACTTATCAACAGTCTACCCGTTGTCTCACACTTGTTAGTGGTTTATGCATATCGCACATTTATTTGAACTTTCAATCCCCTCAAAGTTCGGCGAACCGAGACGTTTATGCAATTCCAGTGCGGCCAAAGAATGTTTCACTAAAAGAAGGAAGTTCAAAGGAAACCTGGAAGCTTTTCATGCATACCTCAATGTTTACTTACTATTTCAGAACTGGGAACTGTTCGGGATGTTTTCGATGGACCGAGGCCTATTGTGAGTTGGTAATTGCTATCAATGTACTTCTACAAACCTTCTATTAAACAACACAGTGGTGCACACCTTCTCAGAGTCTTTTTTAAAGAAGATTGTTTCCAGGATTAAGTTCGGTCATGGCAATAGAGAATTGAAAACCTATAGCGTCGACTGACGGGACTAGTCTGCTCCCTCTTTCGTGATATGGTTTCCTCGAGGTCAACCGATGGAAAGAGGTCGCTGATGTAAAGAATCTTCTTATAAAACAAAACATATTTCAAGCTGATAGGAAGTATGCCGAAAAAATTTAATGTAATGACCGCAGCAGGTGAACGAATCTCATTAAACGAAACTGAAACAGTTTATCTGTTCATCATAATTGGAGTGATTATTTTGGTTTTAGTTCCCGATTCACCTACTGGTAGAGGAACAATAACAACGAGTGTTCATTTTGATTTGAATCAATGAAAATAATATCCAAAGTACACGAGGTGAAACAAATGGTTTAGTGGTAAAATGTAACTTCAAAGGTTTTAACCGTCGCGCCCAGCACCGTCACGCTATTTGCTGCTCTACTAAACCACAAGCTGACACGAGCATAGTTAACTTTCTCTTGGACTCGCTCTTGCTTATTTTACGCCGCTGCATTCATTCATTTCGCCCAATACCTAATCAGTTGTCAACTACGAGTATTCATATCCCTCGCACAAATTTAATTTTGTTGTATATTGTAGGAGTTGCCAGCGTTTATTTATTTATGTTTAGAACCAGTTCGATTCGATTAGCTAATTAATATTCCTCCACGTTAGGCCCAAAGCAAAAAGTCCTCAGCTTCCCTAACAGATGGCATATAACCTGGGATCATTACGGATTTTATAGTTAGAGAAGAAGCTGGCCGGTACGATGTAGATCTAACAAGCCTAGTTAAGACTAACTTCTACTCGAGTTTACTTGTTGCCACCAGATTAGCAACTGTAGGTGTTCCTACAAGTATCCTCACAGGTGTTTACATTGTCTTGCGTTTTTATCGCCTAGGAGCAAACATGAATACAACGAAATGGAAAAGAAACTAGCAATTCTTGCTATGTATCTCCGAGGTTTATTATGTCATCAGCCTCACCGCACAGTCTGTCCTACTCCCGGACTCTTCAAAACATGTTAACAAGTAGAGAAAATAAAATAAGGCTTCTTACCGACAGATCAAATTGTCTCAATTGTTTGTTCATGAAGTGCATTTCTGTTTATTTCGCTATCAAAACAAATCATTCCAACTGGTTGCTCTACTACTATTCTACGACATGTCTGATGTACACATCAGTGAGTTGACAAGTTGATCCATTAGTCTGTCGACATAGAGCAAGAGAACACCGATCCCACGTTAGTCGGTTTGCCGGTTAGCTTGTAAGAGGGATGTAATAGTCAGTATAGTTAATCTGAACCGCCGAACAACTTTCATGTAAACCAAAGGTGCTCATTTCTCCTGCTTAGGGAATAATACTTCGTATCAGCTTGAACACAGGAAATTAGACAGAAATGGATCGGTAGGTAATGCTGTTAACCTGATATCGAAACAAGCTTGCGTTATATTTAGACAGACTGGTACAATATAGAGATACATGTCACAGATTTCATTGTGCACAACTCCCATAAGGACAGAGTTCAATAATCTGTCCCTATTATTCAAACCTTCTTTCCTCGAGTTCTGTGCTGCGATCAACCTTTTTGAAAGCTTTAAACAGCAGCTACTCAGCCACCATAAATGGATATTTATGTTCTGAGACAAGTCATGAGCAATTGGCATTTCGAGTTNGACCTGGTTGAAAGCACGATGGGGATAAGAAAACTGTAACATTTTGTGATTGACGTTCAGCTCATATCGACTAAAATTCCTGTTCACTTACTGGTGATAAAACTATCGTCTTAGAAGTAATATGGTCTCTGCCATTCCAACTCGAAATGTAATTTCAGTTGTGCAGCCGTCGACTGGAAGTAATAAAACGGTTATTGTATCTGTTCTCGAGGCGATCGGACAGCCCCAGTACTACGCACAAGCGAATGGGTTTGAGTTTCCTATTTGATAATCTATCGGTGATTAATGTAAAGTCAATGAAACGGTAGGCAACACGGTCGCCGTAATAAAGTGTACCGAATTTCGAATCCCGGTAGCGGTAAGGATATGTATTCATGACAAGCTCTGACACGAGCGAAACCCCAGTTTAGCTCTGTTTTCCAAAAGAGTTGGCTGAAAATTCTACGGAATGAGGAAGTGGTAATCAGTTGTGTATAACGTTCAAGCCATATAGGCATATGCGGTAATTATTTATTTTGGTAATTCAGTGTTATCACCGAGGTGATCAGCATTTTATTTATGATAATGAGTTTGCGAAACTAAAGGGAGTGGGTGTTAGCAGTTGCCAACGTGGAGATATCCGGAAACTTAGGTTCAACTCATTATGGTATGATTCGAGATCCGCAAACTTACTGCTCCACCGAATTTGGGTTAATGGCCTCACCGTGTCTGCGTTGAAGTATGATCTGACCTTCGTCGCAGGATTCAGAACACTTGCACAAATTGTCTGCAATACGGAACCGGAACATGTAACTGAGGGATTAAACATGAATTTGTGGCCACTTTGCGCTGTTAGACTGGTTTTGGTTGACGTGAGGAGACATTGTAGGCGATATTACTAACCAGGCAACAATATGGTAGATACGCGCGTTTAGTGATTTTTGATGTTGAGTTTAGTAGGTAGGCAAGAAAGCCGTTATATATCAACTAATAGCAAAACCGTCATACATGTCGTCTCATACACAGTTATTAAAATTATCCCAAATCATTTGGTTAATTAGTCGGTGCAATCCACTCCAAATTCCAAGCGCAATGAAGCTTGCACAGCATACCATCTTATCCAACTGTCACTCTGTTTTAAAAACTTATCTCGTTAAGCCTCTATTCTTCTTGCTGGAAGTGGTCTTTTGGTGAGGAACTAAGTAATTGGAGGAGTAATATAGTTGCTGTTAAGACTCTGCTCAGTAGGATCAATCCCAGTGCCGCGGACTATCCCTGAGCGCATTCGTTTCGTCCTCGCTACAAAAAGATGAGTGGTAGGTAGTGGTCAAGTACTTTCCAGTCATTGCCAATCAGTTCTTGAAAGGGTGGCGTATTCATGTCCTGGCTTCTAGGTGAAAATGGGCTGTTATACTCTGCACTATGGAAATCGTGTCACAGTAAAATCTTCCATACATTCTTCTTGCGAGATTTTCTGTTGATTATGGTCATCTAAGCATGGATTCATGACTCGTGGGAAATGGTTGCGAAACCGTTCAATAGAACTTCACGTTATAAAGCAGACTCTGTGTGAAGGTTCATACATACCCGTGGTTTTCGACGCTAATTTTCTATATTCATTTAAGTCGAGTTGTGGGAAAATGCCAACGTCACTATTAAGAACTATGGGTTAGAATATGGTCCGAACTTTGCTTAAAACAAATCCACATCGTCTTCACCCAATAGATAAAACGTGGTTTAATCCGCCTTCCAGTCAGACGAGGATTTCGAACAAATTCTGCGTATTGGCAGAACTCGGTGATGTGAAACGAAATATAACCAAGGGTGATTCATAT
>LOND01005884.1:15659-27681 GCA_014220965.1 Paragonimus kellicotti
TTTTCACGTGTGGATGAATTATGGCTGGAACACTATGGGTATACAGAACACTGAAACAAATAAAATGGTCTGAGTCTAGTCGATTGTCCCACTTCATCATGTACAATTAAAAACTTCATTTGGTTTGCCTGATTGTTTTTCCTTCAGTAAGTTCATATAACGTTTGCTGATGTCACTTTAAAAGTCTAGGATGCGCAATTTGGTAATATTACACTTGGCGACGAATCTTTGCTTTTCTTCTTTGATATACTTTACAATCAGTAAATCTGTCAAACTTCCTGTGTATTCCTGCAACGAGAGAAAACTGGTTACTGCACAAATGATAGGAGTTTGCAGCTGTGACTGTGGATATAGGTGATATTGGCAAACATAAATTTGCCTGATGTTTCCATAGGTGTTGGCCTCCGATTGAGGAATTCTGCTGTCCTCTACTCCAACTCATCCTTCTTCCGCTAATTCTTAAACACACCAGTCTTCATGCATATCCTTCATTGGGTGCGAACTGCCGCAACTACCAATGTAACCAGTTGTCGCGTCATAGTTTCATGCGTATTTATAGTGCCAAACTTATTATCCAAATGATGAGAAGTTATTTGTGAGTTCGCCGTACAGCGCAAACTTGGAGATATGTCCGTCATCTACTTGACTCGAATGATCCAGTCATCGCCAACCCCTCCAACAGATCAAAGCTGACACATTCAAGATATTTCCTCTGTCCAAGATCTTTCTGTTTGATGTCTCACTCTGCCCATCGGGTGCTAAGGACCACGTCTGGAGTAGCGGGGTGAAATGTGATCAGGAGGCTTGTGTGGACGGTGTTCACACATCCCAGCCTTACGTTAAGTGTCATTAGTGATATCCGTCGACTTAGCTCTGCTAGTTGACCTTGAGTTGTCCCAAACCATCAGTGACAGGTAAGTCATTGCTGTTGCTATCAAGACGGAAAACTAATTAGCCTGCGCTTTGAAAGAACACTTAATCGGGAATATGGGTCTGAAATAGGTGAGTTTGTCTATCAGTTCCGGACAGCCTTCCTTAATGCAAATGTTGTGAGTACCGCTGACGTTTTAACTCGTAATAAAAATACTTCTAAAGAAGGCCGCCCAAGATCGTTGAAACGTAGAGTATTACAACATCCTCGTAACGCTGTGTTATTTTCAACTCAATTAGCGTAATAATTTTCCTTCCACCTATGGATCTCTGCAAACTGCACGCCTACGATTACACAGCTTTTGATAATTCTTCATGCAGCCAGCGTCTAATCATGCTCAGACATTAATTTTCTGTTCAGTATTCGCCATTCCTTTACCTTTGCTGACATTCGTGCATTGTCGAAAAGCTCACCATCAGTCTTTGCGTGAATATGAACTTGGCTGTCTTAGAAGTTGAAGGTCTGTGACAGCAACATTGGAAAAAACTGCCGTAGAAATTTCAATCAAGCAAGTAAACCTGTTTCAGTTTGTTCGTAATTGATTGGAATTCTAAGGATGCGCCACCTCTTGGATGATACCTCTCACGTTTTTGTAGAAGACTGTCATCAGGCTAAGTCTCTGTGATGAGCACCTGGTCAAGAGGAAGAAGTAGTAAGAACCCTCTCTGCAGACTTTCCAGAAGGTCTTCGGTAACTCGGTGAAAAGGCTATACAACGGAGCCCTTGCTCAAGAATTTTTCCCCACAACTGACGTTAAAAGAATATCAGTTTGATTACTGGTCCTTTAAACTTCAAAACTCCTTAGGACTTCAGGTACGATGAACTGGTGGCCAGGTGTAGCCTAGCGTGGAACGCAAGGACACATTTCTTTCTAACAACGGTGACGAGGAAGATACATTGACAAGCATTGTAATCAGTGTGATATTCCTTTCCGTCGCACAACTTGTTCAGGTTAACATTTCGATTGTCTTCGGAAATTGCTTATCCTACTCAACACTGTTAGTGAAGCTTGCAAGTGTTGTCAGTTATAGCGTTTTGTATCTCATTCCCCCTTCCTCCTTCATGAACATCCACTCAGCTCAAAGTAAATTCACATTTCTTTTGTTGCCCTTATGCCTGTTACCGGCGTTGCCGTAGTCGATTACGGATTCGATGTTTTGGCTGAGTCTTAGGGAATCATCGTCACGTGTCACCTTACAGCTCGTCAAACATCATTTCTCGTTTTTCTCTATGCTGTGATCGACTTCTCTAAGAGTTTATTTTCAGAATTCAACATTGTTGTTATTCCTGCTTCAACACTTTGTACTACGTCTGCGGCCGACTTTAAAATAAGTGTACACTTGCCTTTTGGTCTTTCCACAAATATACATGAAGATAATGTAGAAGGCGTTGCGGATCCAATTTCGGTTTTCTTCTTTGCAGGATTTTAGGCACTTCCTTAAGCCATACGAACTGCCCAGTCAGTGACAAACACAAAATTACAATAGTACTGTGCATTGTCTAAGCTGCTTTTCTTGAGACGTTCGCTTAGAGCCCAACGATCTGTACTTCATAACTGAATAATTGTCGGGTACAGTGTACTGCTACATGACTTAACAACTGGCGCTCTAATGAAAGACCTCAAAAATAGCAAAATGGTCAGCTCTAGGAAGTTTCAAAGCAACTTCGTGACATTGTTTGGAGGAGACGGATGTGGTCATTCTGTTCCTATTGATGGTCCTCCTGAGGACGGCTGAAAGATCCTAACTACAATGCTCCCTCAATAGCAACTTTGTTTCATCGGATAGTTTTATCATAAAGAATGTTTCGTAATGCTCTTTAAGACTGCCATTAGTAGAAAATCGGTCGCGTGTAAGGCGGCGATACCAGCGTTTAATCACATAAACCCATATTTATAAATAGCTGTCTTTCTGATGTTGGGGAGTCTGGAGGACCAGTTGAACATGTCGTATACATCATTCGAATGTGTTAAACGAATTATTGTTATATCCGCCACTCTGGTATGGCGCTTCAGTATGTTTGCCTAGTCAGCCCTATAAATAACCAGCATCTAATGTAGAAATGAAAATGTGGAAGATAAGCCTGTTACTAGATAGCGGCTGGGTGGTAGTTGACCACCGTTTGCAAACAAACGGTTAGGCAGTTTCCAAAGTCAACGGGTTTTGACGTATTAGTTGTATCTTTCGCATTTTGTCGCTGAAGGTAACGACGCTAGAGAACGACGAAAGGAGAAGTACTGAGCGGACTTTGTGGTTATCCTATGCTTCCCGTCTTCTAGACACCTCCTATTAGGCTCATCAACGTTCTGGACAGGACATTAAAATAATACATCTCACCTCAAACTGACTGATGGGGCTGTGAGAAGGTTGCGTGAAAGAATATCAGACCTTATTGAAGACTAAACTTTTGATTTCCTCAAACATGCCTCATAGTCTTTTCCTTCCATGAGAAAACCCAGAGGATGGTGGACCATGGTCAGAAAGCCACCAAGCCACCTGTAAGTGAGTGCCATACCCATGTGTGTTATGAAACTCATGTGTATCCTGTTAGGTTAATTAAAACTCTTTTGTGGCTAGCTAGCAAATGTTGTACCGTCGTAACGACCAAGAACCTGCTTAGCGTTCTATAAGAGAACCCAGTCATAATTTCTCCACACCATGATTACATTATCGTCTAATCTCCGAATTCGAAGTGCAAGTTCGCTCACTTAATCGCTAACTTCTCCATTGGGTTAACTCTCAAATCTGCAAAATGGAGATGGTATTCTTGTCGTCATTGAGGCCGGAGTTGCCGAGCAGCATATAAATAAAACAGTTCCTTCTCGCAGTAACTGTGTTGGAAGAATCTGAGAGTTAACCACTGACGGTGATCTCACCTGAACATTTTATCCTATAAGTTGGAAGTCACCAAATTCCTGTTCGCCGTAACCTATCTCATATGCTTATAAGAGATAATGAATTTCATGAAATGATCAATAAACCAGCGTTGGAAGTTTATTTTTAACGTTTTGGTCTGATCACCAACAACCTCTTTGACGTCAACGTCTGCGCGACCTATCGATTGGTTACCGTTTCGCTCTCCGTCCATCCTGCACACATTCACTGTCACTCAGCGGCCAGCTCTAGTACAAAACATAAGGAATGCAACAACCGTGACTGATATATTCGAAAAAATGAATAACCGCTGTCAAAGTGGTCTGGACAATCTATTAACTCCTGACCTCAATCACCTCTGTAATGTGTTAATTGGCCTTGGAAACGTTTGGTTTTTCGGACTTGCCAGATTAAATGAACGAACTACAAATGTAGTTGCGAGATAATAAAAGTCTCTTTCGTCATCTAGTCCCCCATGAGAAAGCATTCAAGGAGGAACTGGTGAACGTTCAACAGTGGGTTTACTTCTTAATCGTGAAACATTTCGCGAGCGAAGTGGAGCGCAATATTCTTTCATTTTCCCCAAAAGAAATCAATTTTGACTTCGCAGCAATGACTGAAAAAGAAATTTCATAATCTTGATGCAGAACCATTGAGGCTCCAACCATTTCAAAGAAGGTTAGCCGGGATTTCAGAAATCCTCATTCGTAATTTGAGAATCCAACAAACAAACAAATAACCGTGTCATGCGTAACAGCAAGTATAAATAAGGAAATCTGATGGAAATCCATAAATGTTTGTAACAACAACAGTCTTCAGTGTTGAAACGGCTTTTGGATTTGTGATATCAAGTATTCATACTCTTGAGTATGAAGCAAAACCAACTCAACTGTCCACTAACTTTTGTACTTCATCGTACTGACTAGTTTGTCCAACATGAAACCTCGTTTCATTCACGCCGCGAACATAAAAACTATCTCCAGCTTTCCTCCCAATGTAGTCTAATTTTCTCCCAAATTTTAAATTGTCATCCACACTGTGCAACAAATTTCCAGCGTAGCCTGACGAATTTGCTCCCAGTCAGAACAAGGAAATAGAAAGTATATTCTTCCAAAATACAAGTCTAGAGGCTTGTCACAAGATAGACTTCACAGGGCTGAAGACGTAGCCTAGTAAGTCGGAATGACCAGGCTCCGGCAAGACACTCAGTCTACATGGTCACTGGAGAAACATTGTAGAGGAACTATTGGATACTGTTAACAACAGTTTTTCTTCAACGTGTCTTCAGCCTAGTAGAAGGCTTAGTAGCTTACGGAGTACAACCGAAAATCTTAATACAAAGGAAAGTTCAGCATGGAGCAGGAACTAACTGGAACACACTGAATCTGCGTTCGTTGAGCATGTCGTGCGGAGCAATCGTGCCACAGCTCCTCTCCAAGAGGATGGAGTTTATTATCAATGCGGTCTTCCCCAACATCTGAAGGTGATTTCCAAGTTTTCTGCGGCAAAAATCGCAGCACCCACAAAGAATAAGGTTGAAACGTTACAACCGCAAACCTCTGGTGGATTTATCAATATAGATGCAGACATCAACATACTGGGTAAGTACATCGCACATTTGCATAACTGCAAACCACGAACGAAATTTGAGTGCACAGGCAACAACTTAAATAAATTATGCCGAAGCTCAGTGTCACAAAATCAGAATCAGACTAGGGAATCTACTAACCCATGAATCACGCGATTTGCCGCTCATTATTGTCTTGAAAAACCGTGCGACGAGACTTGGAGAACCGCTTACAGCATTTCCCCACCGCTCTTATCTTGACTATTCAAAAGCCTTTGGCAAAGTTGATCTTTTGATCTTTCTGCAGAAATTGAATAGAATATGGCCTTGATGAGCACTTACTAACCTGGCCAGAGGATTACCTGGCTGAACGTAAATTTAACGTCACGGTGAATTGATAGCTGCCACAGTGGTTCGCGGCCAACCGCGGCTTTCCACGAAGACCAATCCTAGAATCTCTGTTATTCAATCTTTTCATTTTTGAAAAACCTAGTAGAATCAGAGCGTCGACTTTGGTCCACGGCCATGACACAAAACTCTGGCAAGTCCTTGAGTACCCGGACGATGCGAAAAAATAATTAAACGCTTTACATTGTCTAAGTCAATGACCCATGAAAAATAACTTGCCGCCCAATGTCAAACGGTGTAATGTTATGCACATCCGTCAGGAAAATTGTACTGATTAGTACACTGACGATTCAAGACTGCTTGTGTCAGCATGCAAACCAAATCTAGGGGCCACGATAACAGGCAGTCTCAGTTCTTCCATAAACTGTGTTGCTATGATTGAAAATTCGCTAATCGCACTGAACTTCTTGGAAGGAAATTGTGGGACCTTTCACCTTGAAGTGTTTTCATTGTGTTTGCCCCAAAATTCACCCACACGTGGAAACGAATATACAGAACTGTCATCCATAGATTCAGGAAAATTTGGCACTCACGGAAAGTGTTCCAAGTCGGGCCACTAGAATAATTATAAAACTTACGAAGATCTTCTATCCGGACAGATTAATGGAATCATTTCAATTCACATTGACTCACAGACACCTCGGTGATGATCCCGTTCATACCTACAAAATACTCCACAACCGGTCCATCTATTGATAGATCTTCTCCTATTAAACCAGAATAACAGTTGAGGGATCATTGATTGAAATTGGTTTACGGATTAGTTTGCTTACTCTGCAGACAGAACTGCTTCAAATTTGGAGTATGTTCACGATGGAACGCATTGTCCGACTCTGTGGTCACAGTTGAATCTGTTGGGATTTCCATATTATTGCTTGATCTGCATATACTCGATGGACAACTTTCCCCAACGTTTTCCTAATCGTCATTTTGGCCCGGTTTCACAGATCGTTAAATGCACTTGTCTGACAGAATGTTGTTTAAGTGTTTTAGTGCACAAAGCTGATGTGATTGCATTTAACAGTTCCATTGTACTTACATTTTTTCTAGTTTCATTCATTTTTTTGTTCATACCTATAAACAGTCCAACACAATTTTTTAGTGAGCAGCACAAAGACAGGAATACAAAAACAAAATTATTTTTTCTCTGTAACAACGGATGTTACTAAGACCCTATAAGGATTTTGGATGCTAACCATTTCCAACGACTCCAATTTTCAAAACACTGAGTTCCCCTTAATCCATTTAGTCAAAACAGAGAGAAGACATATCGCGAGATGTTAACATTTCGATTTACTCTCATCAGTCGCAAACGTAAAACCAGCAAATTTTATACAAACTGCGTATAGCAACAACAATTGAACGAACCAACCACATAGTTCTGACCTTTCACGCGCTAATAGTGCAATCAATTCCACGGCAAGGAGATTGATTGCGTCAGCGCCTTCTGTGCACACAAAACTGGCCGATGTTGTTTGATTAGCAATGCCTCGCTAATCGCTAACAGTTTCGGGTTGCGATTATGTAACAATATCTTGAACGATTCGACAGGGTCAACTAGGTGACCGGTTGCTAAGATATGTTTGGCGATCGATGAGGCCGGGGTCTTCGAGCTTGTTACAGACAGCAGGTCGTTTTTTGAGATCGCAGTTGATAACCACTTAGGAATGTGCTCCGCCATACGCTGATGCAAGCGCCGATCTGTTCTGCCTATGTAGACGTCATTGCAACTGCAATTGAACTGGTATATTACGTGGGAGACAGACTGATCGGTTGAGTGTGTATCACCGCTATGAAGAGCCAAACCCTAGTGCTTAGCAGGACGCGCAGTTGGGCAGCTGGGTAAGTGCGTTGCAACGCCGACATCAATTTGTGACTAATGTTGTTGGTCAGGTGGTCACCCTTGAATTGGATTTGCAGAAATATGTTCTTCTCCGCAATGCAGCTTATCACTTTTGGTTCTTTCTTTTTACTGTGGATATCCACAAACTTTTCAGGATAGCCGTTATCCATCAGAGTTTTCTTAATAAACTCTTCTTTCTCCAGTCGATCTGCAGTGCAAATCATTCTGGCTCTGTAAAATAACGTTCTCACTAGCCCTCGTTTGTAAGCAATAGGTGCGAAGCTGGAGAACTGCAAATATTGTCCACTCCAAGTTGGCTTACGATAAACAGATCGTTGCAATGTACCATCTTGACGTCTGGTTATAAGAATGTCTAAGAACGGCAAGCAATTATTAACCTCCACCTCATAAGATACAGAGAGGTTTGGGTGGACGGAGTTCAAATAGTTATAAAATGAAGTAAAAGCACATTCATCAGTAAAAACTAAAATGTCGTCCACATAACGTTTGTAAAGCAGGACCCCCGAAATCCTTTCTTGAAATTGCCTTTCAAGCATTCCCAAAAATACATCCGCCAATATAGGACCCAGTGGGCTACCCATAGCTACACCATCAATCTGTCTATAGTTAACACCTTCGAATTCAAACGGAATGTTTTCTGTACAAGCAAAAATGAGATCCTTAAGAAGATCTAATGGAATACCTAAATTTACATTCTGACTGGAAATAAAATCACATAAAATTCAACAGTCTCTCGCAGCGGTACATTAGTGAATAAAGAGTCTACATCGACCGAGTACATCATCTGTGGACTTACTGAATTGTTCTCCAAAATTTCTGCTAGCTCAAAGGAACTACGAACACAATTGGGGGATAGCAATTCACGAACTGGTTTAAGGATGTCCACTAACCATCTTGCCAGTTTGTGGTATGCCGAATTGTTCATGGATAATATCGGTCGTAGTGGGATACCCGTCTTGTGGATTTTTGGTGAACCTCTCATCCTCGGTGTCTGCGTGCCTGTTGGTTTCAGTTTCTTATACTGAATCTCAGAAAGATATCCATGCAGCATCAATATTTGTAGTTTCCTTGATATCTGTTTTTCAATCAGGAAATTGTTACTAGGCCTGGCATCCAATTGAAATTTCCGTGCATCGGAAAATATCACATTCATCTTGGCTACGTAATCCTCTTTCTTCATTATGACAACGCCAGAGCCCTTGTCTGGCTTGAGGAAGACTAGGCCAGTCATTTCTTTGAGCTCCTTGATGGCTCTGTAGTGTTCTGTGGACAAACAACAATTCTGGCGTATTGGGGCCGATAGAAACTCGTGTGATATATCAACCAACTTTGCACGAAACCAGTCCGCGTTGTCCAGTGAGGCGGGAGTAAGATCTTTAACTTGCTCATACAAGGTTTTCAAATTGAACCTGGGTTTGTAGTTTGTTCACATTTTTCGGTGGCACCTTGAAATCTAGACCCAACGAAAGTACATCCAACTGAGCTTTGGTGAAGTGAGTAGCCGATAAATTGTGAAAGTATTATCTATCGTTGTATGTCGTTTCCTGGACGATTCACGGTGGGGATTAGAACTCCGACCACATGTTATGTATTTGGTCTTCATGCTTCGTACACCAATTGGGTTATGTTTGATTGTTAATCTAATCGTACATCATGACAGCAGTCGTTTCGTGCTGGACAATCCGAAGTATTAGAGTGACCAAGTGACAGTTGCCTATAGCGGAGAACGAATAATAAGTTACATTAACATCCAGTCCTAAACGTAATAGTGTAAAGTACATATTGGTTTTTCTTTTTTCCCATCTCAGGCAAATCAAAAACATTTTATCCAACGTTTCGATCGTAAACTGGGTAGTTACACTCACTGGTTAGAAGAGAACGAACACATCCTCCTGGTAGCTGAACAAACCGATGCTGTCACGTTTCGAACTGATATGGAGCCAATTGTGTCCTTCATTAATAGAAAGCACAATTTGTGGTCGGCTGTCTGTCAACTGCCTGAGTTTGTTCAATTTCCTGTCTGGCTTAATAAGATTACCACAGTTCAACGCAAGCATGCAGCTTGGATTGCAGACACGGAAGCTCACTCACAAGTTCGCCTAAAAAGACTAAATTCATTGGCAAGTGAACTGGAAAACAGGCCCTGGTCAATGGAAACTTGTGACCGATTACGACAATGGCGTGTACTCTCTCGACGTTGGGAACAACTAGAGGCACATATGAAGTTGCGCTCAATAGCGTTAGAACACGTGGAACATTGGTATCACTATTTGGCGGAACTACGTGACTTGTTCGGACAGCTCAGTACGCATCTCACTGAGTTAGAACAGAATGTACAGTCTGAACAGGTTTCTAATGTGGAACTGATTTTGGCTAAGTGTAAACAAGATCTGCAGAGTTTATCTCACTGGCAGTCGGTGCTTAAACTAGGTCTGAAATCTGTTCTGGACGAAACAGTGTCGCAACCTAACTGGATCGTACTACTGGATTTGCGAAATTTAAATACACAATGTCATGACTGGGTTGCCGGAATCTGTAGCTGTTTAACCAAAGACGTGGAAAAACTGCAACAATGGAATAGCCAAAAATTGCGAGCACTACAAATTTTGGATGATATTAGGAATGAGTTATCTTGGCTACAGGTGAGTAAATGGTTTTTGAGATTACGTTTTCTTGCCTTTTTATTACCCTTTGTATGCATTAGAGGTTTGGGTGGAAAACACTATTCACTGGATATCATTCTGCATATGTGCCAAGCCACTAAGTTTTACCTTGATTTACTCAATTAGGCTTGTACGTTTCAAAACTGTCGTGTTCGGCTTCTAGGACGGGCAAACTCAGTAAACTGTCTGTCGTATTTCTGAAAACCAGAACAATGATATAAAGGTACTCGTTCTGCTGACAAATTTTAGTTGATTATACTTTTTATCTACTTCGAATGACACGCAGTATTGCTGTATTCATACTTGTCCCGAAGGTTGAATCGGCCCATTGAACGATTTACTGCCACGGCGTACAAATACATGATTGAGATGAAACCACGCTTTGGCATTCAGTTAGCATCCCATTCAGTTTAACTGATAGCCACTTCAATGAACTATGGACCGTGTCTGCCAGAATTCAGTTGTGTGAACATAATTGACAATCATACGTGACCACTCGATTATTATGGAGAATTACGAGACAAGTTCGACTGAGCGGTTACCATGCCGTACACTTCTGACGAGTGCCACACGCAAATGCTGCAAACAGTGAGATAGAAAATTAGTGACCTAAATTTTTTACCCAGTACGCTTCAACGTTTTGCACGGATTGAAATTGGCAGACCATTTCTATATGTTTTGTAACTATCGGATACCCACTACAGCTCCAACAGTGATTGAAAAAAATGGTAAAGTGCGATATCAATGAGTGATGCATTTCTGCAACTCATTTGACTCTTGACACTGTGGTTCAATAGATACGCTACCGGTTTAGGGCTATGAAGTTCATTCACATGTTCTCGATTCAATTCGCCGGAGTGCTGACAATCAGCTTGCTGTTGATTGCTTGAGTCAAGCGTTTGCGGTGACTTTCCATTGATTTAACCGATGGAGCTGACGGTCGTCTCACAAGCTGAGGATTGTTGTTCGCTTAAACGTCGAACAGTCGTGCTGATAGTCATTGAAACTTGATCAAACGATAAATATATAATACAGAGAAGTAAACCAACGAGTAACAGATATTCTGATCAAACTGATTTCCGTCCGAGAGTCGTCCGAAGTCGTTAAATACGACTGGCTGCTGCGTTTCATGGGATTGTAGGACATTTACCGGAAAATGATGTTGGTCAATAGAATGTTGTCTACAGTGGACACTCAATGTGAAAATGCGCGTTTTGCACGTTATGTATTTGCCTTTTGCACCCTTCACGGGCTCATTGTAATAACTGACTAATCGTAATTTTGGTTTGCTGGTAATGTCCAGTTTTTAAAGCCAAAACGTTTCAGTAGATATGTTTGAATCCATTGTTTAAAAAATCCTTGTTGAGAAAAGTTACAATCTCCCTGAGCATCTCTATGCAAAAAGTCAGTCGCTTTTTCGTTTTGCTTAGTATACTGATAAACTGGGATAGATTTCGGGAAAAAACATACAAAGAGATTTATAATTTTTCCGAGGTCTCATGACTAAGTGTATTTTCCAAGTTTGTGTGAACCTTATGTGTTCATCCAAACGTAGGTTATGCAATTTCATCATATAACGGTTAAAGTATTCCCTGTGGTTAATATACTATAACTTATCACAAGATGCACATATGTTAAGCTTCTCCTTGATGCTCCAATATTAGCCCATAAATGTTCCCTGAAACATTATCTTCCAGTTATCTGTTACAAGCTTTG
>LOND01005886.1:6816-17341 GCA_014220965.1 Paragonimus kellicotti
CTGTACTTAAACTGATACATTTCAGTTGCCGCATAAAAAATCGACAATTCACTCTAGTTATGTGGCTTCCTACTTCAGGAATTATATTTGAAACCCTGGAGAATGCCATCTCGCGTGAATTTCAATGGTTACATCTTGAACTTTTGTCAACAGGCTAAATCCGTTTGCTCTAAAGATCGTGTTTAAGTGGTGCGTCAGTTTTGCTGGCCTTACGGTTTTGTTCGTCAATGTTTCCGAACAAAGGACACAGCGCGGTTTCTTTTCTTTGCCAATGGATATACATGCGAAGTCCAGTTTAAGAGGTAGATTCTCATGGTTACTACGCTTTCCCTTGAAGGTATCTCTGTTTTGAAATGATCTTTGTCTTCCTTCGGATTGTGAGATGAATTAGATGTACCCCAACCATTTTCGTTTGGCGATGAAGTTATCTGGCTTCTATAACCCAGCTATCCATTTGAGCATCTCGAGGAGAACAGCTAGTTGTGCTATCAATGAGATTCGTACGATAAAGCAGCTAGTCAGAGTTCTGCATATACCCGTGAGTCCATCAGCTACTGAGATGGCGCGCAGTCAGGCTACCGAAGGAATATCAATCAATCGGCAACATTACTTTGCCGGCGACTTCAAGTCCGATTTGAACAATCTGGTCTGCCATGCGCCTGGAACGTATGTGCATGCAACTAAATTGATCCGTTGGACGCCGGCTGAAGGGCATGTAACGCGTTGCAGTTAGCCGGCGCACGTCCTCATGAACGTCTGTCTGACATCTGCCGGAGCTGTCTCTGATCAGCGGCAATTGTTCAGCCTGAGAAGGCTGTGACACCTTTTCACCAAAAATAGAAAATCATTGTGACCTCCAACTTGGTCGTGGATACCAACTTCGGTACCTCTGGCCTAGTATATATTTGCTTCGGCTCGTTCCTCAAACGTTACTGGTTCAGGCTGAAAATGATGGTGATGATGAAAAAGCCCCGTTGATATGAGCTCTGCTTGTTGGATCCCAATAGGGCGAAGACGGAGGCTTATTCATCACTTTAAGATCGTACCTCATAAAACGTGCAGTTGTTTGGTTTCTTCCTTTGTGTAGTCTTGACAGGTATTCGATAATGAAAGTTGTTTGCTGTTGGATCCATGTTCGATTGCGTCATGTCGTTACATCTATATCTGTTTCTGATCCAAACTGGGTTGCACACATCGACATAACAACTGTCTTTCCGCTTTGTCGACGGTAGCCGAGCACCCATGAGCGATTTTGCTAGTGCAGTGTGATTTGGTGTACAATGTGACTGGCGTCTTAACAAGTGGACTCCGTATCTCAGTGGAAGAGGAGGCCGGAATTTGCTTGTTTGTTGTGAAACTGGATGTAACTGTCCTTGTAAGAAGTGTTCTTTTCAGGTCATTGTTAGTGAATGGGAATCATAGGAAGGTCTTCAATCTGGGAACAGTAGATGATTATTTTGAAACCTGTTTGGGCCTGCCATGTCCCTCTGTAAGCAATGCTTATTTGGTTACATGGTGATCTTCTGTAGTTCGAGCTGTTGCTTATATGTTAATCTCAAGCCAGTTTGGATTGGAGCGTTTCGCTTCTGTTACATACCCGAAAGCCTGTGATTGCCTCAGATTGGTGAGGCAGTAACAATAAAAAAATGCTGTCATTTTCTGTTTGTATATTTGTTCGTGTTTCATGCGTGTCTGTGGCCTTCTATCTTTCCTTTTCTTAAGTTTTGTTGATGTACTGTATGGTGAATGTTTTGTCTGTCTCCTTCCAATCCAAACTAACATGTTCTCCATCCATATTCTTTCTAGGATGCACTAAGATGTACTTTTGTACAGGACCATTCCTTACAGTATATTTCCAATATTTTCTTCCTGGTTTAGATCTTGCCATTGGAGTCTCTCTCTGTTTATTTCTCCGAGAGATAAGGGTTTCCTTTTCCTGCTAGCCATTCAATTGGCTAACCAGCATTGGCCGGCTGGACACAAAGGCCTCACTCACACACCTACTGGTCTTATTCCTTCGGGTTTACACCGGATACGTGGTGTGTGAGTGGAACCACAAGTGGTGCAGCGCAAGCCACTTGTGGTGATGGTTAGACACAGGCGTCCTTTGGCTTCGGTAACTGTGACAGACTAATCCTAACTGTGTGCTTTAGGCGGCTGAAAGAAGGGTGAAAACTAGATCCACCTTACACAAGTCTTAGTAATATGGGATTACACTGCTACATCTCATAAAGATAAACACTTGCGGATTGTGAAGTTTTTTTTATCCCAGCTGCCCCCGTTTGAGGAACGAACTTCCCATAACCATAAAGGAAGCAATCTGAAGTGTGAATTAAGCCTAGTCTCTCTTAAGAAGAAACAGTTTTGTAATCTTGTCAAACCAAACTCAGCTTGATTAGGCGCTGTTCTCGGGATGGAACCACTATATCTGTTGGCGGAGAGTTTTCACGCATCATTCCTGAGAATTAACGTTTGTTGTACACCCAACTAGTATAGACAGTTTGAGTCCTATTCAACAGTATTCCTGTTTTTTGAACCACGCAAACCAGAGCTTACTAAGTGATCAGTGGAACCAATGAACAATGCTATTCATGCATGCTTATTCTACCAAACAGCTGTGCAGAAGTTAAAGATTCCAAGTTAAAACCTGAACACTTGGAATTCTCTACTCTCTCTTCTCTACTACTTTATTGCAGTGTGAACCGAACATCCTACTGCTGCAGATTGAAATAGTAATGTTTTTTGGGGCATCGTAGTGCAGTAACTAAATGGGTGGCATTTCCTCTTATATCTTTCTCAATTTGAGTCTGCGTCTGGGAACAACTTTGGTAATAGTGTTTTATTGTTAGTCTAGAGTTCTTAAGTCCGAATATTTGTTATATGGCTTTTGTTCAGACTTAGACAACCTGGCGGTAGCCTAGTCATCGCAAAACTCTAGGGTGACATGATAACAGATAAGTGGGCCATGTAGCACCGATTAGTTTCTCCTCTCTCTCTGTTAAACCAGAAGGTTTGTACACATTGCTGTTCATCTCAACGGGTGATCCTTGCTTATAGTATAGTGACTGTGCTGTCGTCACAACAAGCTGTATGAGTTCACTCGATGGTATACTTCTTGTTAGGTTGGTTCATAGAACCTCAAAGGATTGAGAATTGCTTCCTTTTGACTCAGTAATGCTCCTGAGGGCGTGCCTACTTTAACAGCCTTGATAAAAACTGTTTTGCTCACTGCGCCGTGCTGATACCAACCAGATTCTGAGGGAAAGAAATCCTCGTTCTTCTAAGAAGGAACACCTCCATGGTTGGAGTGCTTTCGCTCTCATCGGAAGGTGTTTCTTGTTGGGAGATTACTATGCTAATATTTGTTTTCTCTAACAACGGTAGTTTCTTTCTGCGTTTACGACTGTTGATAGCCATTTTACTCTCTGACCGCTTAGTCCCTTTTGTCTTCAGGTGAAATTAGTTTCCGAATTCAAAGCTGATCATGGTCTTCAAATGATCATCAGCATGAGCGAACCACTCCGCTCGTTTGCTGTATGTGAACCCGGTGATTCGGCTAAGCCAGTTGACAGTTTCTTGTCAATGGGCTGTCTTATGGCGCAGTTTGTGCCAGACTTCTCACAGTTGACCGAGCAACAAGAAAGCCGCACGGAACTAGTCTTCGTCATCGATCGTTCTGGTGAGTTGCCAGTCATGGTCAAATTTATTTACTGTGTTGAGTTCGTTTGCTACAAGAATATCATTCCCGGCGTATTTCTGTTTATTTGTTTCAGGAAGTATGGAGGGATCGTCCATCGAGTGCGCATCCGAATCTCTTTTACTGTTTTTAAAGGCGTTGCCGATCGGCTGTCGTTTTCAAATAATTGGCTTTGGATCATCGCATTCAGCTTTATTTCCTGAGTAAGCTATTTTACAATCATTAACCATTCCCCCTTAAAATGTGTGTCTTATTGCCGAACTTTATTGTTTGTCAAAACTTTATCCTTTATTGAAGCAGTCTATGTACAATAGATTCAACCAGAATGTGAATTATAAAACTGGAGTATAACGCTTCAGTTCGAAAGAGGCTGACTGGGAAGCTGATGTAAGTGCATCTATGGGCAACTATCGGTGATGTTCCATTTACGTGATTCCAAATTCCCCACTACTAACCAGGAATAAAAGTGCGGGACTGCCTAATTGTTGACGCTTAAGGGATCCACAGTAACACACACATACGCAAACCCTATTAGGTTGACCAAAAATGGTGACTGTGACACGTGCAGCTATTCTTCAAAACGGCGACGAGAAATTTTCAAGAAAATCCCATGATAAGAATGGAAAAATGGGTAACAAAATGAGTTAGCAGATCTACTTTTGTTAGATATATCGTTTGGTGTGGCGCGCTGTCATTTCGGGTGAGATTCCCAATCGACGGTTTAGGTGATCATATGTTTCCAACTTGATGAGTGACGGTCATTGACAGAATTGTTAAGACCCCCCAATTAGTGAACGCATGGTTGCCTGACTGCCTCGTAGTCGTATCCAGCCCTCTGTATCTAACAACAGGCGAGGTGTACGCTCAACAAACATTCAGAAACCGTAACCCAACTATCGTAGACTGTGTGTTTGTTTAATAATTTCACCAACTGTTCATGCCTCGAGTCCTTGTAAACGTGCACTGACGATCTACCGAACTACGTGATCATCACACTCGTTACGGACTACCTGACGGAAAAGGCAATGGTAAAACGTTACAGGTCTGTTCGGACATGCTATTATTCTGAAAGTAGATTGTACACAGAGGTTTTACCTTGTTTCACATTGAGGCGTTAGATATCACGCCATTCATGAAACAAGTAAAGTAGACTCATCGGCTAGAGGGACGCATCCTGTTTCACCTCCAATGCTCTCATTATCAATGAACTGGTAATCAGCCATAGTATAGTTACTTCCCTAATATCTGGACCGATTCCCGTTCTGTTCTGGACTTAACGATAGCTTACCACGTCAGTTTCTCCATCGATGTGGTATGTGTGTGTGGCCGACCGCTGACGCGGGAAATCAGTCAGCGCATCGTAACAGCAACGGCATGTGACTGACTTTGAAAACCATGTGTTTTGTTTTACAGGTTGTTGTTCGTTTGCGTTCTAAACTTAAATCCTGCCTTATTAATAAAAATTCGGGTATATAGGTTATTTTGAATTAAACACTACCCACACTTGATTACAGCCTTTGCATTCAAATGAACCTTTCGACTAGCCCACTTTGAAATGAATATGGCAACTTCAACCTAACTGAGAAGTCCTGATCACGGGGTTATCGATTGGATAGAACAGAGTGATTCTGTTCATTCTCTTTTCGAAATGATCGAGGCAAGCTGGACACTTTTTCCACACGGTCGTCGTTGAGCCCTCGGATATGGCTAGTTAGTCATGATGATTGTGAGGTTATTTATTTTGTGTTAGCACGTTAATTCCGCAAACATGACAGCCGGAGTTCATTTTTTGGTCAGATTGAGGATATTTACTGCTGATGAGCTCTACTAAGAGGGAACCTCGGGTCTAGTGTTTCCATTCGAAATGGGCTAGCCATGTGAGAAGCCTACCATCAAGTGTGGGTGATGTGCAGTTTGGAATGGTATATCGAAGTTCAAATTGACTTTTTCATTATCCTACAACAAATTCCAAAAAGTGAAACTTTACTGACAAACTACTGTAATCAAAGTAGCATCTTGGAGGAACAAAAGTGAGCAGCGTCATTACGAATTGCCAAGCACTTTCCGGTGCACGAGGGTAGAAGCTTTTATTGAACAATGTACTTACGAATTGACATCACAACGTTTGATTTCATAGGTTTATCTGAGATCCGAGGTTGTTTCTTATACACATCTAGATGTGTATAATGTCGCAACTTATGTGTTTACGTTCCTTTTCATTCTGTTTGCCATTGTTGACAGGCCAAAACAACGTTTGCTGAAGCTGTCGAATCCGGATATACGGCATTCCTGGCAGAAGAAGATGAGCGTTGTGAGGATGTTTTTCAAATGAGCATAGGAAATGTTCCCCCCAAGGGGACGGTGCAAATCGTATTAAAATATGTTGGATATTTGTATGTCGAAAACCTGGAGTCAGATGGGTCACAGTTGTCGCAAGCCATTTTTTCACTGCCTTCAGTAATTAATCCGCGTTATACCCCGTCAAGTGAGTACCGACAATAGTATTGGTATAACATCCTAATTAAAGGCTCAGCTATCATACCTGAATTCGATCCGTTTGAAGAACGGATCGTTAGGAATTCTGCTCCATATACGCTTTCTTTTGAGGCCTCGATATCAATGCCATTTGATATTGTGGAAGTTTCTTCACGAATTGATAAATATTCTACGACGTTTGAAACTGATCACAAACAGGCCCAAGTACGTTTTCACCAGTGACAAAGGTCGGTGGTGTATTTTCAAGCCTTTCAAATTGCTTTACCAAATAGTTATGAAAAGTAACAACATTTGGAACAAATTTGGTTACTCTATCTTTTAGCCATTGAAGGTGACATTCATCAGAATTGTTGTGTATAAACTCACATTAACCATCGAACGGAAGTAAAGTAGAATTTATCACGGCTAGGTTGGCATGTATGAACCTGGCTTGATCTCCGTTATTTTTCTAGAATGGCTTTGTTACAACATTCCTGATGGAAGTAACCCGAGATGTCTGAACCGTAAAATACTAAAATATGCTTGGAACGTGTTTCTCAGAACCGTTTGTTAATAGTTTGTCAGCTATGACATCCTGATCAGTTAATCTCCTTAGTGCTGTGTTTCCTTACAGATGTTATCCTACTTTGAAAGATCTTTTAAGCTCACAGTTGCTCAGTGGTAGTTACAGTTGCTGTGGCCTTTGACCCGGGTCATTTTGCTCTCTGTTTTCTTGGTTTTCCGAACAAACAGTCTCTGTATGCTCCATGTAACAGAATATGTCGCATTGTTGTGACCGTAAAAGACGTTTGGTCTGCGAAGTTGTTTATTACACGAACTCCCGTACAGGTTATGTTAAAACATGGGACCACGAACACGTACACTCATTTGCACGGCTGACGTGCATTCACACACATTGGGTAGCAGTACGTTGTCATTCGCCCTGGTGGCACTTCCCCATAGTGCGTACACACTATTCCGATAGTCGCTTCTGGTCCGTCGTCTTCCTGGCGTTGAGATTTGCCCTTTAGTTCCTGAATGTCGCTTGTGAGTAGTGTACTACCCAAACGAGACTGCTTGTTATACAACATAACAACAAGCGCCCTTTGGTATATAAATACAAATGACCTACCTTTTAGTAAGATATTTCCCAGCGATTGTTTTGGTTTCACTAGTTTAATCGTGAGTAATTGGTCAATATAAACAGCTGAAACGGCCTTGCAACATAACTGAATATAGCTCTTATCGGTGTTATTGAGACCCATGCGGAATTGCTATTCAGTAGGTTTGTTTTAGGTGCCTATATTTTGTAATCCTTATGTAAACCAGTTTTTTATATATGGTCGACAGTAGTATATCCGCAGCTGACAGTGATGCTTAGACGCAATACAGCACTGTGAAGAACAGTGAGCCATAATGTGGGAGTCCTCAAAGAGTGAGAATAGAAGGCGGTTGGCAAATGACAAAACATGCGTATATTCTCAGACATTCAGCATCAAAACGATTGCACATCTTGAGGCCACACACAATTTGCATTTGGGTGTAAAACAATATCTGATAGACAGTTTTCTTGCGGCTTTCGCCGCCTGGTTCCATCTTTTGTAATCACTGCACAGACAACTCAGCCAAATAACGGCGATATATACGCTATCAAACTTGTTCAAACCCCGTTTTACAAAGTCCTAGCCATCACATTGATGGGTCACGATACAATCTACAATGAATGGTCTGTTGCTAACCATCTTTATTGACGTTTTCCAGATTATCGTTTATTCACCTCGAGCCTCGTATCAAAAGGCCACGGTATTGGCAAATTACTGAATAAACTATCTGCAAGTTAACTCTTGGTCGTAACTCCTCTATACTTTTCTGCAACGGCCTCCAATGAGGGGTCGTTCAGACAGTCTTGTCGGTAGAGGTAATTGCGTTCAACTCAAGCAGGCGTTTCATATGACTCACGAAACCTTGGCCAACCAAACCAGGTTGGTCAGTCCACGGATGCCAGCCATCCAGGAATGCATTACCGTTCGATTACACAGTCCGGCTGTTTATCCTCAAAAGAAGTTTGTACAGGTTTCGAAGGTCACCTCACTGATTTCTATTCACTGTCAACTCTTAGCCCCGATTGTTCCCAAGGGAGTTACTCCCGTTCCATCACTCTTGTTCGGCTTACACATCTATCCACATCTATACGAGAGTGAGTTTCACTTTTCAATGTTGCTAGTTCAGCATTAAGGAGTTATTTTTATGTGAACGACTGTAAGGCTTTAGTAGGTTTTCCGGGAAGCCGTATGTTTTTCGTTTTTCGTTTCAAGTCAACAACTCACAAGATCCACAGTTCGGGAATCGATTTTCAATGTGTTACAATTCGACGTTTGCTTGGAAAATTGCCAAAGTATTTTCCGTATTAACTTCTATATAGGAGATTCGCTTTCATTTCCTGTTACATCACTGACCTTCGAACTGTTCGTTACAATGCGAATGCTGAATTTATAAATGAGCTATCTTTAAATCGTCATTCCGTCCGCCATTATTTATCGTTTATTTTCAAGAGCAACCTGCACAACTTCATTCGAAGAAAGAGCAATCGATGACACCAAAATTTAAGCACCAAAATTGTAAAAATCAAGGAAATTCAAAAGAAGCCGTCTGTCAGGTGTATGTCGCTGAATGGTTAATAACACTGAACAATCGGCAAGCCCTTCCACGGGAGTGACAAACGATAGTAACTTCAGCCGTCAAATTAAAGATTACTTGTGTGACATGTTAACAAAGGAAAGAACAAGAATAATAAGGGATTCTCACAAAATCAAAAGCTGTTCAGGACACAGGGTTGCTATCACAGTCAAGTCAGGAACAGGGGCACGTCCTTCATAATGAGACAACCGTCAAAAATGGGACAATAATCAACGTCATTTTTTTCCGCACAAATATATCATAGGTTTTCAGGGAACCTGAAATAGTCAGGAGACGTAAATCTGACTACGTAGAAGGACAATCTTATTGGAAGAATCGAAGTGGAAGAAGACGGATACATGGTGCCACAGAAAATGATGATTACAATTGAATGAGAAATAGAGTCCACGTCACAGCCCATAATATGGAGGGTCGACTGAATGGCGGCATTATGAGAGTCGGTCCCGTACTTCACAACCTTGTCCGTCCAGGCA
The DNA here is from genome assembly GCA_014220965.1 of Paragonimus kellicotti. Classification (NCBI taxonomy): domain Eukaryota; kingdom Metazoa; phylum Platyhelminthes; class Trematoda; order Plagiorchiida; family Troglotrematidae; genus Paragonimus; species Paragonimus kellicotti. Next base: position 16,159 of record LOND01005886.1, read on the forward strand.
AATTGGCTCGGTAGTCGTCCACTACATTGATGCTCAGTATCATAGCAACGTCGTCACGACCCGCGATAACGTCGGGTTCAATGCACATGCTCGCCGTTGGCACTCGTAGCTCGTCGAAGACTGCGTAGCCCAGATTGTGCAGCTTTTCAACCAAGTCTTTGGCCACGCGAGTGTGTTCGTCACTATCACATCCTGGACGGATACAGGGATATTAATATCTGTCATGATTAGGGCCAAACGAATCATCTCTGGCCACTTTCCTCAGAACCAGACATTGGAGAACAGTCACTCCACTGTTGAGTTGCTCCAGATGGGAATAGTGGTGGACAAACTCGGGATGCCCAGACCGCCCAAACGAATTGGGGTGTGAATGTAGCTGATTGGTGTGTCTTTAGGAAGGCGGAGCCACTGCCAAATTGTGCTGGCGAACTGTACAGTCCATAGCTTTGAGTGTGTTTCGGTGGACTCGGCTCAAAACTAACGAGTGATTCATTTTCGGGATCAGTTGCTGTCTCGAAAGGTACAGACGCTGACGCGACTTCAGGGGCGCTTTAATTGTTTCACCCAGCATCATATGAATCTGCAGTCGGTGGTTGGTGAATGCTTTACCTTTCCAGGTGAACGGGATACCGAGATAGGTCACCGCGTCAGAGGAGCTTAGTGAGTAGATAATGTCCAAGCCAAAATTAATAGACTCAACGATAGCTGTTGCGTTGTGCACGTGGTCGCCACAGATGGCTATGAATTTAGTCTTCAGCTTGTTTATCTTCACTTCTGATAACTTCAGAGCACTGGCGTCGACTGCAAGCTTCTCGAAGAGATGCGTCAGATTCTTGACCAGGAGGATCAGGTTGTCGGCGTAGGCGAAGCTGCTAACCAGTGTATCATGGAACAGGTAGCCAAACTCCGGTTGAGATAGAGGCAACATCTCATCCGTTGCCAGGATAACTGGCAGCGTCGACAGTGGGTCACCCTGACAAACACCTCGCTGGGTTCGGAGAACGAATCCTACGAGCGTGAAGAAAGCGTTCCAATATAAATCAGCTCTGTAGTTTGTTTGAATTGGAGGGACATCGAAAACAGGCCGATGTGATAATGGAGTCCTACGAGATAGGACCGAAAGCCCTCGACACGTGACTGAAAGCTACTCATGGGCTGGAAGACATTGCGCACGAGATCCGGA
>LOND01005886.1:17899-28095 GCA_014220965.1 Paragonimus kellicotti
AGGACATTGTTGTGTGGTTCACGCTATTGCTATGCACGGTAGATATGTTTAAAGCAATCTCAGATTTACGTAGTCACTTTGAAGGCAGTTTCTACTTCTCGTCACCTCGTTTCAAGCATCACTAGTGTCTGTATACACCCTCGCTGTTTTTAGTTCCTCTTCAGCTTTTCTGTCTTCTTTTGGAAACAGATCAATAAAACCTATTGCCCGGTGCAACGGTATGGTTGCAGAATCACACGTTGAAGCATGCAAGTAGTTTGTCGACAAAATCTCGTGTATCGTATTACCCCATATTCTTCCACCCAGGACGACGATATATCTGGACCTAATATCGAGGTTTTTATGGCGAGCCTAACACCTAAAAATCTAGTTAGAAGCCGATTACAATCATTGTCTGTTTTGTAGGAAAGATAAGACACAACCACACACACTAACCGAAACGGGCCAGAGTAATGAGAACCAAATGTTCATTTAGGGTAATGTGTAATAGGCTAAACGGTGCGAATAAAATCATTGTGTGATAACGGGACAATTCACACTCGGTTGGTTGGAGTTGGTGTGCTGGCTAACCACGATAAAGGATTGCGGTTAGCCCGATTTAAAGAAGGGTACCATATGAAAACGAAATTGCACATCAAGTGGTTGCTATTCCTGGCAAAACCCTCCGGGATAACAGTCTCTCTGTTCCTTGACATATTCTCATCTTTATCCAATCACGCAACATGATCCACCCTGAGGCATCTGTTTACTCTCAGTCCAAGTGATTCCTTATTTAATCAGAATTTTAGTAGATTCTGCATTTACTCCTCTGAAACTCATTGATAATCCGAGAGTATGTCAATGTAACCACTTCTTTACTGTGTCTATGTGTCATTAACCTCTAAGTCATGCAGCTCATTTTCACTTCAACTGTTATAACTCTTTTTCAACTTGTTATCGTTGAACAGGTATTACTGGCTGAACTTCCGTCTTTCAGGCTGTTTAAAGCATTTTCTCAACATAACTTGACTCTCATTCCTTTCACTGACCAACTAACGGGGTCAAATAATTTTCAGTAGATTCGAGTTTCGCTCATCAGTCTGTCTGGATGTGAAAACCATCCTCAGCTTTGAGTGGTGTTCATTTTATACCGACCACATCCTTTGTTGCCCTCAGTAGATTCCTCAGGTTGGATACTCAGCTTAAAACGTTGATTCAGTTACGCTGAACCTCAGGCTTTAATATTTTCTGAAACCTCTTGAATAGAATGATCAGAAGACACCAACTACGATATGAATTCATTCCGCACACTCTCTGCAGTCGAATTTGTGAGCGTTCATGAAGACTTGTCTTGATGATTTAGCCGGATTTGCACTTTTAATCGTTTCATTTGTCTTGTTGGTTTTGTTTTCATGCTAGTCACACGTTTACGACTGACGAGAGTGTGCGAAATGAATTCATATCGTAATTTGTGTCTTCTGACTATTCTATTCAAATGGCTAAAAGGGACTCAATGTTTCACATTTTCTGAAACGTCTTGGATCCTTCTTTTTTTGGGTTCCAGAGGCAAAAGATCAGTTTGCAAGTTCTCTGTCTGTACTTAAACTGATACATTTCAGTTGCCGCATAAAAAATCGACAATTCACTCTAGTTATGTGGCTTCCTACTTCAGGAATTATATTTGAAACCCTGGAGAATGCCATCTCGCGTGAATTTCAATGGTTACATCTTGAACTTTTGTCAACAGGCTAAATCCGTTTGCTCTAAAGATCGTGTTTAAGTGGTGCGTCAGTTTTGCTGGCCTTACGGTTTTGTTCGTCAATGTTTCCGAACAAAGGACACAGCGCGGTTTCTTTTCTTTGCCAATGGATATACATGCGAAGTCCAGTTTAAGAGGTAGATTCTCATGGTTACTACGCTTTCCCTTGAAGGTATCTCTGTTTTGAAATGATCTTTGTCTTCCTTCGGATTGTGAGATGAATTAGATGTACCCCAACCATTTTCGTTTGGCGATGAAGTTATCTGGCTTCTATAACCCAGCTATCCATTTGAGCATCTCGAGGAGAACAGCTAGTTGTGCTATCAATGAGATTCGTACGATAAAGCAGCTAGTCAGAGTTCTGCATATACCCGTGAGTCCATCAGCTACTGAGATGGCGCGCAGTCAGGCTACCGAAGGAATATCAATCAATCGGCAACATTACTTTGCCGGCGACTTCAAGTCCGATTTGAACAATCTGGTCTGCCATGCGCCTGGAACGTATGTGCATGCAACTAAATTGATCCGTTGGACGCCGGCTGAAGGGCATGTAACGCGTTGCAGTTAGCCGGCGCACGTCCTCATGAACGTCTGTCTGACATCTGCCGGAGCTGTCTCTGATCAGCGGCAATTGTTCAGCCTGAGAAGGCTGTGACACCTTTTCACCAAAAATAGAAAATCATTGTGACCTCCAACTTGGTCGTGGATACCAACTTCGGTACCTCTGGCCTAGTATATATTTGCTTCGGCTCGTTCCTCAAACGTTACTGGTTCAGGCTGAAAATGATGGTGATGATGAAAAAGCCCCGTTGATATGAGCTCTGCTTGTTGGATCCCAATAGGGCGAAGACGGAGGCTTATTCATCACTTTAAGATCGTACCTCATAAAACGTGCAGTTGTTTGGTTTCTTCCTTTGTGTAGTCTTGACAGGTATTCGATAATGAAAGTTGTTTGCTGTTGGATCCATGTTCGATTGCGTCATGTCGTTACATCTATATCTGTTTCTGATCCAAACTGGGTTGCACACATCGACATAACAACTGTCTTTCCGCTTTGTCGACGGTAGCCGAGCACCCATGAGCGATTTTGCTAGTGCAGTGTGATTTGGTGTACAATGTGACTGGCGTCTTAACAAGTGGACTCCGTATCTCAGTGGAAGAGGAGGCCGGAATTTGCTTGTTTGTTGTGAAACTGGATGTAACTGTCCTTGTAAGAAGTGTTCTTTTCAGGTCATTGTTAGTGAATGGGAATCATAGGAAGGTCTTCAATCTGGGAACAGTAGATGATTATTTTGAAACCTGTTTGGGCCTGCCATGTCCCTCTGTAAGCAATGCTTATTTGGTTACATGGTGATCTTCTGTAGTTCGAGCTGTTGCTTATATGTTAATCTCAAGCCAGTTTGGATTGGAGCGTTTCGCTTCTGTTACATACCCGAAAGCCTGTGATTGCCTCAGATTGGTGAGGCAGTAACAATAAAAAAATGCTGTCATTTTCTGTTTGTATATTTGTTCGTGTTTCATGCGTGTCTGTGGCCTTCTATCTTTCCTTTTCTTAAGTTTTGTTGATGTACTGTATGGTGAATGTTTTGTCTGTCTCCTTCCAATCCAAACTAACATGTTCTCCATCCATATTCTTTCTAGGATGCACTAAGATGTACTTTTGTACAGGACCATTCCTTACAGTATATTTCCAATATTTTCTTCCTGGTTTAGATCTTGCCATTGGAGTCTCTCTCTGTTTATTTCTCCGAGAGATAAGGGTTTCCTTTTCCTGCTAGCCATTCAATTGGCTAACCAGCATTGGCCGGCTGGACACAAAGGCCTCACTCACACACCTACTGGTCTTATTCCTTCGGGTTTACACCGGATACGTGGTGTGTGAGTGGAACCACAAGTGGTGCAGCGCAAGCCACTTGTGGTGATGGTTAGACACAGGCGTCCTTTGGCTTCGGTAACTGTGACAGACTAATCCTAACTGTGTGCTTTAGGCGGCTGAAAGAAGGGTGAAAACTAGATCCACCTTACACAAGTCTTAGTAATATGGGATTACACTGCTACATCTCATAAAGATAAACACTTGCGGATTGTGAAGTTTTTTTTATCCCAGCTGCCCCCGTTTGAGGAACGAACTTCCCATAACCATAAAGGAAGCAATCTGAAGTGTGAATTAAGCCTAGTCTCTCTTAAGAAGAAACAGTTTTGTAATCTTGTCAAACCAAACTCAGCTTGATTAGGCGCTGTTCTCGGGAGGAACCACTATATCTGTTGGCGGAGAGTTTCCACGCATCATTCCTGAGAATTAACGTTTGTTGTACACCCAACTAGTATAGTGTTCGTTTGCGTTCTAAACTTAAATCCTGCCTTATTAATAAAAATTCGGGTATATAGGTTATTTTGAATTAAACACTACCCACACTTGATTACAGCCTTTGCATTCAAATGAACCTTTCGACTAGCCCACTTTGAAATGAATATGGCAACTTCAACCTAACTGAGAAGTCCTGATCACGGGGTTATCGATTGGATAGAACAGAGTGATTCTGTTCATTCTCTTTTCGAAATGATCGAGGCAAGCTGGACACTTTTTCCACACGGTCGTCGTTGAGCCCTCGGATATGGCTAGTTAGTCATGATGATGTGAGGTTATTTATTTTGTGTTAGCACGTTAATTCCGCAAACATGACAGCCGGAGTTCATTTTTTGGTCAGATTGAGGATATTTACTGCTGATGAGCTCTACTAAGAGGGAACCTCGGGTCTAGTGTTTCCATTCGAAATGGGCTAGCCATGTGAGAAGCCTACCATCAAGTGTGGGTGATGTGCAGTTTGGAATGGTATATCGAAGTTCAAATTGACTTTTTCATTATCCTACAACAAATTCCAAAAAGTGAAACTTTACTGACAAACTACTGTAATCAAAGTAGCATCTTGGAGGAACAAAAGTGAGCAGCGTCATTACGAATTGCCAAGCACTTTCCGGTGCACGAGGGTAGAATCTTTTATTGAACAATGTACTTACGAATTGACATCACAACGTTTGATTTCATAGGTTTATCTGAGATCCGAGGTTGTTTGCTTAATTTTAATATTTTTTTAAATTTTAGTTGTTTTCACAAATTCAGATCGAACGTGAATGTGAACGTTTGAATGTATTTTTCTAAGCTTACGGTACTAAACTATTTCTGATTTGTCAGAGATGTAGTCATAATTTGGATACCATTAACAGATGATGATAACTTTGCCATTCAGATCGATTTTGTACTCAACCCATTTGGACTTTCGCCTTGATAACAACTCGCCAGTACTGCATGTTTTTCACAACTGAGATTTGAACAGAGTTACATGGTCTTATAAGACAACCATGTTGGTCATCGTAACATTGCCCACCTGTTTGATACGACCTAATTACCACATTTTAAAAGACCCAACTACGTCCTCTCGTGAACAGTGCACTAATGTCTGAAAAGGATGACCAATGACCACCAGATGCTTCCAAGATCGAATGGAAGTCACCGATCTTATCTGACCTGTTAAACACTTTTTTTCCTTGCTAATGAATAGTCAAGGGTTGAACTAGCACTTGTTCACATCTCACATGTTCAGATTGACCTTTTCAGCCAACGGCATTCGAAACGAATATACGACTTTTTGTCTAAGTGTGGATTAGATTAGGTGTAACCGACGGACCTACGAATGCGGTACGAATTTTTTCGCTAGTGGAACCATAACAATATTTTCATCATCGTTAGTGGAACTGTGGTAACAATGCCATTTACAGGTCACGCGATCGCAAATTCGAGTTTCTATGGTGTTGATTTCATCCACGAAAGGTTTACGCACTCTCATTTTTTCCCCCCTGTTACTTGCCTACTGTTCCGAGTAATAACAAATGCCCGAAGATGTAAAAGCGGAACAGTTCGCTTATTGAATTGGTAACTCCTTCGTAGAGAAGACTCGATTTCCAAAAATCTGGACACCTGCTGGATTCGAACTAGCGACAGAAACAGCATGCCCAGACTTGGCAAGTGTTCTATCAACAAGGCCACAAAGCCACGCCGGCAGGTCAGAAATTTCACATGTGGACGTACTTACCAGTGGTTATTAAAAAATACACTTTCAATGCTTGTCGGTGGCGTTGGGGGATTCCAGCCTGAACCGATTGGGAAATCCTGCTTGGGCAGCCAGTCCCCGTGATCATTTCGCGAATTCCATATGACAGTTGTTTGGTCTTTTAACTAGATTTAAGTGTGGAATTATTGAGTCTCCGGCGTAGCTTCGTATCTTTACTGGTGAGGCACTTGCCACGTCTGGGAATGCTGATTCTGTCGCTGGTTCGGATTCAGCCGATGTTTAGATTTTTCGCAACGGACTCTGTTCTGAATTATCAAATCTGCCAAACTACTTACTAACAACACACTTTTTCATAGTAAGATCCCTCTGAACAAAATTGGTTGTCATTACTTTAAAGATTCGACCCCCTATCTGTGTTTTAATATGACTCCCATTCCTGCTCGCCCGAAGGAATATACGATGGTTGTTTTCCCGTACCCGCATTAAAGACGATTTTTCCTTGTTTCTTCTCAAATTATCTACATCATGTAGGCCTGTGGATTACAATGAAACCACTTTAGCAAAAGCTGTAGAATACCAGAAATCCATGCAAGCTGATATGGGGTTTACTGAAGTTCTGCCAGCCCTGCAAGCCGCCTTTGACGCCCCTTTGACCGGACACGGATGGTACCGTCAAATAATTTTCCTGACTGACGGAGACATAACAAATGCTAGCGAGGTGAGTTCTCTCTGGGTATCAGCTATTACACTATCGCTTATTTTCTTATCCATTCGCTAGACTAATTCTATAGCAGTCTCACGCCTTTGATTCGTTATTGCCCGGTTCATTGCCAAGTGTTTCACCGGGAAGTGTGACGTTTTAATATCATGTTAGCTCGGTTTTTCGCAGTGAGCTGTAGTTTGCTGAGAAGTTTTATTCGCTTAACCGCCAGATTGCTCTTCTGCGATGGTTTCTGGTTTCACTAAGATGTTAAGCTTTCATTGGGACCTTTATGTGAATTGATATGTGACATGCCAGCTGACACGTTGTAGTGTAAACACTTGTGGTCGCTCCTTCTTAAGCCTTCATTATGGTCATTTTGCACTCATTCATCCAATAGCTGCCCGGTTAGAGGATAATGACAAACTGCGACGTTTCACATGTTTACACTCATTCTGCTTGCATTCATTCTGATTTCTAGTTTCATCCCGTGACTTAATCTTCTTTACATTTTGCTCCCCGGTTTATGTTCGCCTTTAAGCTTGAAAACTGGTATCATATCGACCCTCCTCTAGTATCAACACTCTGGATAGGGAAAGTTGGTGGAAAAGGAGGTTTAATCCAGCTTACCTTAGCTGTGTCTGATGATACTCAGTATAGTATACACAGGAAGACAAAAATGCATGTCCACTGAACATTTTGGAGTTGTGGAACGTGAATTGGATCATAATTTGCTGCTTCGAAGTAGTTGTTTGATTTCCTAATGTTTGGTTACTGCTCCGTTGATGTTGATTACATTCTTCATTGCATTCTTTGCGCGGTTTACGAGCTCATCCATGTACGGTTAGGGTATTTCACTTCACACATCGATGAGCACATGTTCTATTTGAGGATAAGCTTACGATGTTAAGATCCTGGTTGATACTACGGCCTAACCAATTAAGATCGTATTTAGTAAAATCCAGGTGCACTGTTTGAGGTGATCAAAATAACGTTTGCACTTCCTTTGAGATCATCAGCCCAGACAATTTTGCCTCACTGCCTCGTAAATTAACTGCAACGTCGCTCTTATCTGCTTAGTAGTATGTTATATGTGCGTTCAATCTGCAGGTTGCGAACACAGTTGTCCAGTTTCACGAACTTGACCTCTACGTCAACAGATTTGAAAAAGCTTGCGGTGTCACTATTATTAAAGATCAACAATTAAACGGTCGGTTTTCAGTCAGGTTATGAGACAGATTTTTCGTTGCCATATACTTTCTGCTGAATGCGTATCTTTTGGAGCAAAGTCGTTGCCAAATCGTTGCTCTCATACAAAGAAGTTATTGTAGGAATTCGTTATCGCGTCTAAAAATCAAACTGAAGTGAGCTAGTTTGACTTGAACTGTTTTATCACACTACACTGTCTTAGGCCACTGATGGCTACCTTTAACAAATCAAATAAGTAATACGTTTTATGCATTTCGGGATATGAGTTTCAAGCTTTATACATATTCACTTCTTCAGCAAATAAAGAACGCGTTTGAATCACACAATCATAATCTCACAGAAACGTTTGTGAACGGACACAGTCGATGTCAGTTAAAAAATTCTACTGACTCAATTTCGTGATTGAGTTTAAAGTAAGGAGGCTTAGATTCTCATAGAAATCTAGCTAAATAAATTGTAACCGAATTGGAACGTGCAAACAAATGCTTTCGCCGGGATCTAGTGACAGATTTGAAAGTAAACTCAAGAAGTTCTGAATAAAGATGTTTTTTCACTATTGAGTCCGATCTAATACACGTCCCAACCAATTCATTCAAGTTACCCGATTATTTTTTTGTTGTACAGGTAATCGGTCTTGTTGGAGCTAATGTTACCAAAGCTCGTGTTTTCACCATTGGCATCCGAACCGGTTCGAGCAGTCATCTGATCGGCACGGTTGCGCGAGTCGGTCGTGGAGTAGCTGCATTCATTGAGGAAAAGTAAGACTGCAACTCTGACGACGACGAGGTAGCCGTACGGTTAGACTTTTCTGGCTGTTTTCTTTAACTATTTAACAATCGTTTGTACATTTCCGCTGTTGTTTCCATTTCAACTGAATTAGCAAGCAAAGCTCCGGATTATCACATATAAGCAACGTATACCATCCGGAAATGTTTTTCTACATCGGTGACAATCTAATTGTTCAAATGAAATGTTCATAAAACAGAAGCTCAGTGAGCCCCGGATGGCTTATTTTAGCAAGTATTGCGAGTACATTCATTTTAATCGAGCAGCCTGATCATTACTATTACCTAGTTTCGTGTAAGTCTAAACCATCGTAGGAAATAGTGTTGGGGAATTTGCGTTGATTACCCATACCCATACCTGTAAGTTGAATGGTTAGGCATGATTAAGTACAGTCGAGCATTCTACGCTTGTTTTCTGTCTGTGGCGGCTGGAACCGACGTTGAATTTTGATGGATTACCTGTTCACGCCCACTAGGCATGGTTAAACACAGTCCAACTTGGATCGTCAGTTTACATTGGCTGCAGCCGCAAGAGCCCGAAATAGTGGTGGTACTGTTTCTTGACGTTTAAACTCAAGCCGATGTCCCTCCCCTCGTCTTTATATGGACTCATCAGATTGCGGTCATGTGAATAAATATTGAAGCCTTCGTGCTAAAAGACGAGGCGCGTATCACCTCGGCCACCAGTCATATTGTAGCGAAAAGGCGTCCAATAAAGCACAATCTTTATTGTCCAACACGCTAGTTACCACGCTACGCACGCGCTCGCGTTTATGAGTCATCAATCCAGTCCACAACACGTCCAGGTTTCCGTTCACGCGTCGTGTGCACTTCTGCCCGGTTTACGTGTGTGATCGGCGCCTTCTACCGGGGGGTTTTTCCGCCTTTGGCCCACTGCCTATGGACACCGTTTAATCCGATCCTGTTGAGCGATAGCTCGTCCGGTCGCTCGTGTTGTCCGCAATCTATCCACTGTGGGTTTTGACCGTATTCCGCGACCGTGTCGAGATATTCCCTTGAGTGTTGGAATAACGGCGCCCCCGATCAGGTCGTCCATCTTATTTTGCCTGCCATGCCTCGCCCGTTGGTCCGATCCAGTCGAGCGATGACTCATCCGGTCGCCCACGTTGTCCCCGATCTGCTCGCTGTGGACTTTTGGACGGACCTCCCCGCGTTGAGGTATTCCGCCAAGTGTTGGAATACTCTCACCTCCGGCTTGATAATTCACCACATTATAGCAGACCTTGTATACTCTGTCTTAGGGTTTATCACTGTTGTGGTGTGATGGGTGATCTGATCGGACGGGCGATTATTTTAACATTCAGTTAAATATCTTAACATGACGGCATAAGATTATCAAAGCCAGCAGCGGACGGATCACAGATAACGGGGATCGTACACAACATCACTCAACGAAAGTACTTCAGCGGACGGGAACCGACAGGCGAAATTCCACAACAGATAACGTCAGCCAAACGAACTGAATCAGACAGAGTGGAAATTTCGCTACGTTCTGGACTGAAATTCCGTTTTATACATGCGAGCGCACGAGTGGCTGGAAAATGACGAACTGGACAATAAAGATCTTGGTTCGTTGAACTATTTTTCTCTACCGTAGGTTATCAGGCGGCGATACATATTACGGAACGCAAACAGTCTCTGGTGATCACATCGCTTTCATAGTGCGTAGAATT
>LOND01005887.1:7409-23242 GCA_014220965.1 Paragonimus kellicotti
CGCTAGCCAGTACTCTGGGTCATCCGGAACATAATCAGGGACCCGAAAACTCAAGGCGTTTTCTTTCACGCCTACTTCGGCGAGCTCCGAATTGGGGATTGAGGTATCTGACTGCATCATTCAAATATACACAGGATTTTGCGCAAATATAAATGCTAAGAAACTAGTGGAATTACAGCGCAAAATTCACTGCTTTATGAAAATGTATATGAATTACACAGATATGGTGGAGGAAAAAAAAAGTTGAAAACTAGCGTGTATAAAGTATGCAATAAATAATAGAAAGCAGCAAAAATAATTTATGGAACGGGCTCACCAATATCGCGATGCTAGTTCCTAGGTTCGTACGCCCAAGGTTTTCCCAGCCTTACGTTAACGCGGAACGGAAGTCGTAGTGAGAAGACGGTGAATCTGCAAACAAACTTTATTTATTGATTTACTCACCGTTCACAAGCAGACTTCAACGCAACAGTTAAAGGCGCTAGGGAGTTGGACGTGAGAGAACCTCAAGCACAACCGCACGGCAACCGCCAGAGAGGACGAATGTCGACGGAAACTTCAGTCGACCTTCAGAATTCAAACAAGCGTCAGAATGGTTGGGCGGCGTTCCCAACGGTGACAGCTAAAACATTGTTATCCTAGTGAATGTAGCCTATAGTAGCAGAGCTGGCGCGGATTCATTATAGAGTCACGACTAAGACTGCGATACCTACGCCAACACACTAACTTTGATGTTAGTGGTTTGTAGTAAATGTAAACAGGCACGGTGGTACTGGTAAGGCAACTCTCACGTCGCAGGGAGTTTAGGATTTCGGGGACGTCGAAGGTGATCTCACTACAAGGGTTTCCTCGATGGTATGAGGAATCTGAACTAGCCGTAGAGCAAGGTTGTGGTATACTGGATTAACCATTGCAAGGATAGGCCACATGGGGGTCACCGGCTTTGAGCAATTTGTGTAATCCTCTCATTCTCGGTGTACGGGTCTCAAGCTCGCTCCAACGTTTGTCTCTTGCTCTAGCTATATATCACGCGGTAAGAGAAACTTGCATACTTTTGCTATTTGTTCTCTCCGCCTAGAATTCTCTTACGTCCAGGCTTGGCGAATTTCTTATCACACCCAGACGGTCAAAATTTTCATCATTATTGAATATATTCAATTAACAATCCATCGCCTTGTCTTGCTTCCGGAATACTACGTCCTGCAGTCTCCTCTCGCAGTTGTTTGATTGGCCTCAGATATGTTCAGATAGTAGTACTACTGGCGAAATGGGTGACAAAATAAACTGATGAGAAGCAAATAACCATTTTAACACTAAACCAGCCGCAATTAAGCTGGTAAATTGAGAGACAACTCTTTTAGCTGGTCGTATAGGTTTTTAAACTGAAGTTGAGTCGTTACCTGATTGCTTTTTTTCGGCAGGAGTTTGCATTTTAAGCCCAGAGAAAGTATTTCGAACCCTTTGCTTGGCAAGTTATCGACATGTTTCAGGACATCACTGGGAAAATTGGGTTTGCGAATAGTACGACCCAACGATCCTTAGAGGCTGAAGCGTTTTGGCTGCGGTTTTCTTAGTGGCATCCTCAGGCGAAGTTCTCGAACTTTATACGGCATACAAGAGTAAGGTCAGCTAGCAGGACAGCAATGCGATATCGGGATTCTATACACTTGTGAATATTTTTGCGGGCCGTGCGGATGTGGGAAACCTAATAACACATTCATTCTTACAGCGGTTCACGCGACAAAGAAGAAGGAATGCTACACAACGTCCACCCAGGAAATGGGGTTGCCAGAAAATCCGAAACCGCCTAGAACACAGACCCATACGGAAACAGCTTGAGGCACGATGTCCACACAAGTACTAAGCTTTCTGCCCTGCAAGAAATCAGTAAACCATAGAACCAGTGTGTAGGGACTAGCCCAATACAAAGGTATAAACTCGAATAGTCAGTTCGAAATGCAGTCGCTGAATAGCTCACTATAGGCAATCCCGATCTACGCGGAACAGGAGCACCAAGGAGACGAGACGCGCGCACCAAAAGTGTATTGCTAAGTAGAATCAATTCAAACAAGTGGTGTTCACTTTGTACAAGAACAAGTGCTGTAGACTATATATAAAAATAAGGCGAAATATGAAAATATGTACAATACCCTATAGAACTCCCCCCTAGAGCGTTAGAAGGATGGAAACGCTCGATAAAATGAGGAAATGTTAAGCACAATACTCTTTGAAAACTGTTGGCCATCTGACGGTTCGGCCTGAGCGAGTGCGGGGAAGATCAACAGGGGGTTTCGGGTTGGACTGAGGGGTACGGGCTGTTCGTTACACATGGGCTGGGTAGACTGCGAGTCACCAGGAGTAGGATCGACTTCAGGAGCGATGGGAGGATCTAAGTGAGGTTCGACGTGAGCAACTTTAAGTCTGTCAATGCTCACTGTATCGTGGGATCCGTTGCGATCGATCACGAAAAACTTAGGGAACCGTTTAATCACACGAAATGGTCCGGAGTATGGTTTTTGGAGAGGGGTTTTAACGGCATCAACACGAACGAAAACAAAATCACAAAAGTCCAGATTGGAGTGCTTTTGTTCTTGTTTGGTGTTTAACCTGGTAGGCTGGGGCCGGATTTTTGACATGGATGAACTTCAACTGTTGCACGAAGGTGGTAGCGTCAAAATTAGTTTGGCCGGCGTTCGACTTGTAGAACAGTTCACCAGGGAGGCGAAGTGTCGTACCGTAAACTAATTCTGAAGTTGTGCAAAAAAAACATCTTTAACGGTCGATCGAATTCCAAGCATGACAAGGGGTAAGTGATCGGTCCAACGCTGGGGGTCTAGTTGGGCTTTTAAAGCGGCCTTCAGCTGACGATGAAAGCGTTCGACCAGACCATTTGCAGCCGGATGATATGCAGTGGTTTTGATATGATCGACTCCAAGCAACCGGTTGAAGTCTCTGAACAGCGTTGATTGGAATTGTGTGCCTCTATCGGTGGTTACAGTAGTTGGAACACCATAGTTTGAGATCCATCCGTCCATGAACGCTCGCGCAACTGTTTCAGTATTTGTGTTAGGGAGGGGTATTGCCACTGGCCATCTGGTGAAACGGTCAACGCACGTCAAGATATACCGATGACCTTTTGAATACGGTAACGGGCCGACTATGTCAACATGGACATGACTGAAACGTGCGTCGGGGTTAGCGAATGTGCCGGGAGTCGTGATGGTATGTCTGTGGAACATTGCTGCGTGGACAGTCAAGACAAGTTCTCGCCCATTTCTGTATCTCTTATGCAGTTCGGCGACCTCCAATATCCGTGCGAGCTTGATCGTGGCGGTGAGAACTGCCGTATGTGGAACATGCCAGTGGAGCGTCGGAAACATGAACATCTGAAAATCTATACTGACACAAATGAGCGAGGGCTGTCTGTCGTTGACTTGCACATGATAGTTGCTTACCGAGTTGGCAGGCAAGAGGTGCAACTCCTGAAGGTTTGGAGCGAAGAAACAGGTGCAACACTATTAGCAACATTCCGGGTCACTGTTTGGCCTTCTCGATCCTAATTCCTTCAAACCTAACAGTGTCAGTGTCCGCTGTAAACTCAACTCAAAAGTAATATCTGTAACAAGAGCATCGGTCGAACGGTGGTTTCTAGGTCCCGCCCGATATATCCTAAGGTAGTTGTGGAACCAGAGAAAGTCGGAGTGTACGGTATAGTAACAGATGCCGGCGAGGCTTGACCTGCTAATCAGAGTCATTCTAGTGAAGGTTCGCCTCGATTGTTTTGTTTAGGTAGTTTGTTAAGATACGCTCTGCCGTTACCAGGACAGGGATATGTGTTTTGTATGGACTGTATGAAGATAGCCGATATAATACTCGACAGAGAGACGGAAGTGCACACTATTATTTGTTGTTAACGTCGGTTGTGAGGCGGGTGCGCGGGAGTACAAGTCAGAGATATTGATAGGTCTCGCGCAATATTTTTGAGGTTCACGATTGCTACAATAGAGGCCGACAGCTGACTGGGATGGATCGGTCTGTAAAATGAGATCCGAACCCTCTGTCTACGCGCACGTGTGCCAGGGTCGTCACCTGCGATAATGCGTCTTTAGCTGCAAGAAAAGCAGCCTTAGCCGGAGACGGTAATGGACGAGGATCCAGCGCATACTCACTCGTCCACTGCAAGTGATATAATAATTTTCGAAATCCTACGATCAAAAAGTGTAAATGTTCAGCTCACCAGGACACAAAACATAACATGAAGGGCGTGAGACTGGGAAAGTATAACACAGCGTTGCCTCGTAGGCAGCTCCAAGCAGGAAGTCCACTTGGAATTCTAATCGATGAAACGCAGCTGGAAGCTATGGTTCAAGAAGAAGTTCTTGCGTTTACTTGGATTGCCTCTTCTCGATAATAGAACTTTTAGAGTTAAAACCGGATCAGATCTGTCATCTCCCTCTTTCATTTCTGCGGGAGTTCCTCAAGGGTCAGTGCTAGGTCCTCTATTCTGATCTACATCAATGACCTTCCGAGGAATATTTCCAGCAACGCCCTCCTATATGCCGATGACCTAAAAATTTGGAATGCCACTGATCCCAGTGCATTACAGATTGATCTTGACGCGATTAAGCGCTGGTCAGACGATTGGAGTCTCCCACTAAATGACAATAAATGCGCACACATGTTACTCGGTGGACACTCTGGCAATGCCTTCGTGATTCATAGTGCATTCGGCACAGTAGATATCATGAAAATCGATCTGAAGAAAGATCTGGGCATCTGGTTGTCGTCTAACTTATCTTTCGCCTATCACCATGAGATGGCGGCAAAAAGGGATTTGCCGCTCTTAGGATGATCAAGCGTACTTTCCCCCGCATAGACAAGAGTGCATTTCAGACGCTCTACGGAGTTTATATAAGACCGCTCCTCGAGTATGCCAATCAGGCCTGAAGAAAGACATATTAGCTGTGGAGCGTGTCCAGCGCGCGGCTACCAAACTAGTCACGGGCTTGAGAAATGTCGCGTACGAGTCTCGACTTGAAATTCTTGATCTATATCCACTTGAATATCGACGACTCCGCGGTGATTTAATTCTCACACACTTCTTTAGAGTAGGTCTCGTTGAACAGTTCTTTATGATAGCGAATGATGACGGCCGGCGAGGACATAACAGGAAGCTTTTCAAGCTTCGTCCTCGGACCTTCCTTAGGCAGCAGTTCTTTTCTTACAGGGTTATTAACCTTTGGAACAGTCTTCTTCTGAAGTCGTTAGCAGCAATTCTAGAGATCGCTTCAAAGCATTTCTTCATTCTCATTCATCAAAAAACATTATTCGAATAACCTTACTCTGTTCTTGGTATTTACTGTAATCCCCAAGGGCGGTGCTACATCCTGTTTTCAATTATTGCATTTCAGATCCACAGAGGCCCGCTTGACACTGAGCAAGAAAAACGGACTGGATCCGGGTACTTTGGGTCCCTGCCTTGAACCCGTGTGTCAATCGCTGAATCGCTGAATGTGATTTGTTTGTAGCGCAATTCGACGGAGTGCTAAAGACGTTTAACACAATTTCAAAAATACGATTAATGCGTCATGTTTTAAAATCGTTCATAAATTAGGTAACGATTGCGTATTGCATACTGTGGTTTGCATTGATGAGAACGTGCGATAACTCATGGTTCCACACTCCCGCGCTGAACTCGGACGGTATGTCAACTGGCGCGTTGCTTGGTGCTCGGGTTGTGACAAGTGTTTTCAGCAGACGACTGGTCTTGGCGATTATTTCGGTTTGTTTCATGGAGTTTTTAATTTCCGACTGTTTTTTCAGAGGGAAAGATGTGGTTTGCGCTTACCAATCTCTTTGTATTCCAGCAACCATCACTTTCAACCTATACGAACTTTCCATTTAAGCAAAAGTACGTAATATTTCGTTCTTATTCATAAGCGCAAAAGCTTTGTTCGAGGTAATTCCCTTCAAGTTATCTGATATCGGAGAGGGTATCCGAGAGGTGGTTATCAAAGAGTGGTAGGTCGCATCGGTTTTGTGCTTCGTCACTTAGTGTACTTGTGCCAGTGTTTTAAGTTCATATAAGCGGTAGAACGGTTTTTGACTGGATATCTTTCTATGTCCTAATTCTCACGGATCGTTAGTAGATGGTTTTTGTACTATGCTTTTTGTTAACTGAGGACATGGGTCTTGGATATAGTCACATAGTCGGGGCATAGGGCGCAGTAAAACACACGGAGCACATAAGGTCATTAGTACGACTACGGACACAACGATTGTGAATGGAGTATAGTAATATGATGATTCATTTGCACTTCTTGAGTTGTGTACTGCGCTTCAGTGTACTTCGACATAGTTTGGTCCTATGTTCAGTTTATTCTGGCGTACGTAGTTCTCTTTTCAAGTCTTGCTTACATTTCGCGTTATTACAGGACCTCTTAGCGGCCGTTAAATGGAGGGCAACGGATAAGGTAGTAAGTTATTTTTAACCATCCTGAGCAGTGCATGTTTTCTCCGAGTAAACGCAACGAATTCCCAACAAATCCCACTGTGGGTCATGTAAC
Organism: Paragonimus kellicotti; assembly: GCA_014220965.1. Taxonomy (NCBI): domain Eukaryota; kingdom Metazoa; phylum Platyhelminthes; class Trematoda; order Plagiorchiida; family Troglotrematidae; genus Paragonimus; species Paragonimus kellicotti. The sequence continues at coordinate 13,976 of LOND01005887.1, forward strand.
TCAGGCCTACGCCAAATCGCAAAGTTCACTGCAGAACACGGGTGTTGGGCGTGCCCATCCATTGGATGTGTGTATTACAAAAGACGACTAAAAATAAAGGCACTTTTCATTAGTTAACTTTTCTGAAGCGAATCATCAGAAACAACCCGATGAAATGGAACTCGTCTAGGGTTGCAAAATCACTTCATGAATTCCTTATGCGACGGAAGTACATCTCAACACAATCGTCAACTCCCAGTCGAATCGCGTGGTCCACACACAGTCATCTCGATCCAGTCGTGTTGCAACTGTTGTCGTGCGCCCCCTTATGTTGTACTATGCAACCATGTGCTGTTATCCAGTGCCAGATAAAGCTGGTGGTTTAACACGGAAATTAGCTTCAAGATCGCCGAGGCTTTTCAGAGTTACCTCTTTCCGACGTGTTAACTGTAACGTTTAGAGCTAGCACGTGTGAATGACCCGGTCTCGTGTTCTACATAAAACTACGACCAGAGCATGGTAATCAAGTCGCGTATATGGGTCCGAGAGAAGACATTCTCATAACTGAACTTATCCAGCGGGTAGCTGATAAAACGGTCAAACTTACGGCATGCATCCTACAGTCCGTTCTGGAAATTTCCAATCTCTGTTCACTTAAACTGCAGACTACGCGACGACCTGCCAAACATTTTCCTTTGGAGTACGACTTGTGCAACAATTCGGTCAGGATAGTCAATCACTAAAATAAACTACCCTCTGATATTGTTAGTTGCTCTTCCACGGAACGTTTTAAAGTACTATCAGATTCCTATTTGCTAAAAACTGTTAGGTCTGTGCATTGACCGTATGCATGCTGCTTTCTTACATTCCAAAAATCGGTGTGCATCATGTTTTTTGTCATTGCCTTCCAGGTAAACAGAAATCAGCTCTATACTGAAGTAAGCCGGCTGGTTGGATTTAGATGATTTGGGCTTACAACTTCGAGGCTGTGTGCAAATCCCTAACAGCGTGACTTTATCAATCATGCAACTCAGTTGTTTGTTGACAGGACCTTAGTACCATGATCGAACAATTCACTAACATATACATGGATGAGAACCTAGAATATTGTTTTCCCCCGAGCGGTTCAGCTTTCATCCCATGTCGTGCGGATATCAGTTTTTCGGACAGACGATCATAGAACAACCTATGCAGCATGGCTCCCTAGAATCACAGCGTCACTTTGTGAGCAATAAAATTTGTGAGAGTGAACAAAAAGTGTCTAGCTTAACGATCACCTGGCGTAGAGAAATGAAATCGTTCACGAAGAGGTTGGTCACTGTAGATCGGGTTCGTCTCCCGGGCTGGGGCCCTCGCGACTCAGTCGGTGGCTTGAGACGTTAGGTGAGATGGCGGCTAATCGAGCTCAGTGACGTGAATGTTGCTTATCCGAGTTGTCTGTGATATGGGTGCATTTAGTAAGCTGTCTTGCTGATGACGCCTTACAGCTTGGTTGTTTGTTTGCAAGGTGTAGGCACTTTGAATATGGACGAAGCTATTTTTTCAGTAGTTAGGTCCTCTCTCTTCCCCTTCTTTCCTCTTCGTTTCTACATAGGGTTTGGCTTTGTTCCTTCTTCGTGGTTGTGCGCCAGTTAAACATCAGTGTGAACCACTGGTGTATTGCTGTCTGTGATGATGATGAACACTTCAGATCACAGTTCGAAGAACGCGTTAGCAACAACTGGTGGTAGCATATCAAAATGAGCCGCCACCTGGCGTGCGGAAAGTCTATCTAACAAGCAGCCAATGCTTTACCTCTTACTTCTCATTGTTGCCTCGCAACCATTCTGATCTGCGAAACTGAGGTTTGTTGTATACACATTTGTCGTCACTAGCGTGAAAACACCGCGCTTGTGATCATTGGTTGACTGCATCGTGATCGGGTTTAAGAATGCTAGAATGGTGACAGTTCCACGGACTTGCCGGAGATTTCTTCTGGAAAGTCACTGAAGTAAATGAGAAACAGTAGAAACTGTCGGCTTGTGGTCATGTGTTTTGGGAATTAGGTTTCACCCGCTTACCCATCTTCAATTGGTAACTGCGGTTTTTCTTATCTACTGTTCTCTTGTTTTGCGTTACTTCAGGCCTTCTGGACTCATCCTTAGCAGTAAGTCCCAAGATAAACTTCGATATCACTTCGGTTATCACTGGAAGTCCCACAGCTCCCGAATTCAATGTGAATACGCCTACGATGCACTATTCACAACAAGAGACTTTCTTACCATATCTTACTGTCACCAACACGAATCCTTACGCTTACCGGACAATTACCTTGGCTCCTTTTAGACATACTTACCACCCCATTCTGGTCTTCCATTTCCCCCGTTATTGGATCCAACGGCGTGTCTAAAAGCAACCGACCCGCAGCGTTAAGCTGACCGGCTTTGATGATTTGAAGAATCATCCTAGTGCATCCTCTGTGTAGATGGATTCGACTGATTCGAAATTCCAACTGATTAACGATGTGGTATAGAAAAGACACTTGTCAACACTCCTCAAGTGTGCTGGGTGTTTATGCTTCCCTTTCCCGCTTAGTATCCGCCTTCTCGACCATCATGCATTATTACTCGCGAAGCAACAGCGAATAGAAGTGGTGGATACTGAAGTACGCAGTCGGTACGGATTCAAAGTCCGTCATAATAGCATTGAAGCGTGGTCCAAAGTCTGAAAGTAAAATTCTTATTGTGAATGCGTCTTGGACGCCAAACAGCCTCACCGAGCAAACAGCAGTTGTTGGAATATACGAGGCCGCAAGCTAGTTGAAGTCTATTACGCCGCTCCCTACGGTACTCATCAATTACGTCTCACCAGCTGCCAAGCATTTTTTAGTAACCTTTTTTCAGACTCCTGAGTGAACGACGTATGTGATCTGTTTTCTGTATCCAACTCTTTCAATTCATTGACAGCTTACCAGATTCACTCAGAACTACTAACAGATTTGTCCCGTGTAATCACATATCCATTACATAAGTGACCCATACTCTTACTCTATCTGCCTACAAATCTAGCGATCGTTAGTTGTCGGCCGATTTGCATGACGCGTGCTTTTTGTAAGATGCCAGCAATCTATAAGCCAAAGTCGATTCCTATCAAAACGGTGATGTGTAGCGTTCTATTTATAGTTGGTGTCATAGAAGCCACAACCCATGTCCCGACTTCAGACTCCACCTTTGGTTTTGTTGAGACGCCCAACAGAATAAGACAGCTCGCCGTCACATAAAGCAAAGGCGTACGGCGTTCTGCGCAGCATTCATTATTGCATAGCTTCGTTCTGAATAGGATCTTTAGAGCGTAAGCTGGCTCCGACTTCTCCCCTTTAGCAACTGCCTCAATGGATATGCCTTAAGGCTCTTCGGGCCTCTCTACCTTTTCAATTTACTAGTGACCTTCCAAAAGTAATCTTGCTATATGTGGATAATTTCAAAATTTGTATCTCCCACGATCCTGGCACTCTTTAGGTTGACTATGTTGCGAACAACCAATGGTCACAGCGGCAGTGTTTCCATCAGTTATGGCAAACGCGTATGCGTGTATGTCGACGAAGGTTCTAAGAACACGCTCACAACTGCCCAAAATGCTGTGGTCCTCGCTCAGATCAATATCAAAATGGATCTGACAGTCTGGCTGTCGTCCAATTCGTATTTCTCTTATCGTTTAAAAATGCACTCAGTACACGTTAGGCGCACTGAAACAGACTACCTTGTGTTGATGGGATGGCTTTTAAAACCTTTACGAGTTTACGTCCAATCATTGCACCGAAATACTGACCTTAAAGAATGCAAATACGTTGCAGCGTGCTTAGCTATCGGAGACGAAAGTGATAGTGGACCTTTGAAAGATTGCGTTTCATCTCGGTGTCTTTGAGCAGGCCTTATTTTTTTTTATTTACCCTCCTTTGATGGTCTGACAGCGAACATTTCTACTTGAAATTAAAACGGTCTGTGAGGCAAAGATGAAAAGTAGAGACTAAGGCACCGGCTTCTCGTTAGACAGACTTTCCGCACATCTGGTGGTGGCTCATTTCGATATGCTACCACCAGTCGTTTCTGATGCATTCTCCGGACTATAATTTGAAGTGTTGCTAAGTTGACATTAGCTTAGCCCAAGTGATCGTCAAGCTGGACACTTTTTGTTCACTCTCACAAATTTTATTGCTCACAAAGTGACGCTGTGATTCTAGGGAGCCATGCTGCATAGGTTGTTCTATGATCGTCTGTCCGAAAAACTGATATCCGCACGACATGGGATGAAAGCTGAACCGCTCGGGGGAAAACAATATTCTAGGTTCTCATCCATGTATATGTTAGTGAATTGTTCGATCATGGTACTAAGGTCCTGTCAACAAACAGCTGAGTTGCAAGCTGGAGTGTAATGACGTGTGAACTGTTTATGGGCAGCCAGATAGATCACATATCATGGCTTTAGAAGTACAGTTAACACGACAGAAAGAGCTAAATTAGGAAAGTTTTGACTTTGGATGTAATTTTGTTCGAGGTCTTAAGTTCTCTTAACTCCACCAAACTGAATCGCCTGTTCGTAGGTCGTAATGTATTATTGAGTCTGGAGGCACAGATTCTTAGCTCCTCATCTGCGTATCGTTTGCCAGGTTTTTTTGTGACGGTTGATCATCGGTGTAAACCTCTGCTATATTGTTATTTTTGTTGATGAGTATCTGTACTCTGGTTGGCAGCTGGATTCTCATTTGTCTCTTTCCCTACCGGGCGTGGTTGTATTAGTCCACAGCCATGGGTGTTTCAGCATAAGATGTGCTCATGGGAGGCTGCATTCTCACTTACTTTGTGAGTACATGAGAAGTGAAAAGACAGCTAACTACCCCTGATAGAGAGTAGTTCCAATGGGGAGAATTATTTTGTAGGCTTCTGCAATCATCGTGTATGCCTTATCATGGTTATGTGCGTTGTCGCCCATCTAAGTATGTAAGTGCTCCACGAATCCCACGGTGATTCGAAGGTGCATGGAAATTTAGTCGTTGTCGAGTCTTCGATATTCTGGTTAGCAGTGATCGAGAGTTTCGAATGGAGACATGCACGTGACATTTTCTGTGTTCGTGTCCTGCTTAGTGGTCACCTGTTGAACATGTTCAAGTATATCCTTCTAAAGCAATTATATGCAATCTGATTAGCATATTCAATCAGCATATTGATTTTTGTAGTGTTTATTGTGCTGTTTCCCCGGTTTTATGTTAGTTATTGCCTGGCTTGAACTATATCAGTAATGTTACTTGCCTCCTCAAGCATGCTCCTTTTCAAATTACAGCCTCCATTGCCCATCTCACCATTATGAAGTCGTCCTACATTCAATGAAACCTGCTAATGAATTACCTAAGTTATCTGTTCGAGCGTGTGCGGAGGTTGCTGAGGCATTCTACATCATTATACGTGAATTGAAAACTGATGGAAGAGGAGTGGATAGAAATGAGGTGAAGAGCATGCGATCATATGTATTCTTTGTTTGTAAGAAATTGTGACCATGTAGCCGGATTTCGGTCTCGAGCATTCAGCAGTCGTATTTGTGTAGTAGTCCCAACGTGTTGACCCCTTTAGAAATCCATGGTATCTGGGGCGACACATTTCGGAATACCGAGCGTTCCACATGTTCATAATTCCCATCTACAAAAGTTTGCTTCTCAGCCTAACAAAAGGAACGAGTCTTAACGCGATATGACTGCTGGCGCATCTCGATAATGCAGTAGGCTTAACTGGATGGTCTGGTGATCACTCGAACAGGGCCACTAATACCAGGCAGGGCTGTAGGCAGAAGCCAGTCGAATACCCTTGATCATCCAGGTTGAGTGTTGGAAGAAGATTGTCTCTTGATCCAAGAAATAATGCTAGTTATAATCTACAGTCATTCATCCCAGCGCTATACCGACTGGCTGAAAACTATTCGTTCACCCTTCTAGGTCTGAGCGTCCTGACAGTATCCCTAGCCCATGTGCAACGATGACGTTTAAAACTGCTGCTATTTCCGTGCTACATCGGTCGTCTCGCTGTACCTGCTTTGTCTGACTTAGCCCTTCTATCCTCTCCCCCATATCCGTGTTGGTTAAGTCGGTACCCGTCTCTTAACGACCCAGTCGAGCAAACTGATCACTGAAGTGAAAGAAGTTGAGTTTTCAGCCATAGTAATTCGGTCGTGGCGCATGTAACGGACACTCACAGTTGAGATGTAACGGAACCCAAGTCGATCCCTCCAGGGTTTGCGCTACGTGAGTCTTTCTTAAAGATATTAGTTGTCAATTCCCCCCAAGACCTTTCGCGGTATTTTAAACAACAACGAGCGCACCCCAGTCACCCTTAGTGATATCAGAGAAAGACCATCTGAGTTCAGTACTTTGAGACACTTGAGAGTCTAGATTTCCTATCGGATAACTGCGCAGCTGCCCCACACAATGGAATGGTTACAGCGGATGACCAGTTAAGCCTCGCTTATGGACGTTCCAAACGTCCCTTCATTCTATGTTGGCAAACCGTCTGTTTATCGGGTGCCAGTGTTGTGGAGAAGATGGATTGTCTTCTCGGAGTATCGGGGCCCAACACCTAAATCCAGTTGGACTTCATGTCCTAAGGACCAAGTTTCGCGATCTGTTCGTAAACTTGTGCGTTGTCACTTCAAATGGGAATCCATTTTTTGGTGTCCGTTTTCAGTCGATATCAACCGTTGTACGTCAGGGACTTCGGAGGAACGCGAAAAAAACAGTGACTCACAACACGATGGACTCATCAGCAGCAGTCGGAACAAAGCTGATTTGAGAGCTTCGTGTTGGCGCATCTGATGTCGGTCTGTGTGGTGTGGATATTAATCTGCTGGCAACCTCGGTTGGATAATAGACTAGAACAGCCCCTTAGGTTTGCAACGTGAAACAACATCGAAACCCACAAGCAGAAAATAATGGCCAAAATCAGGGCAAATTGGCCAGTGCGAACGGCGATTATGCGTGAATCCTCGTTCTGTAGCTACCTGCTGTGTGGTCAGTTTGAGCCCGCGTCTCTATTGAAATAGGAAGACACCAATTAGCTGAGTTACGGAAGTTGGTACTAACGTGGGACCATCGTCCGTCTGAGCATAAACCCTGCAATTCCCCCCCCTCCTATCCAGTCGAAACCATGGAGCCCGAACTGACCTTGCTTGACAACAGACGACCACCTCGTGCAGTCAACCCAGACTAGCATCACATTATCAGTCTTAGCTATCAGACGAATCCGATCACAGAGACACTAATAGTGCTAAGCTTAGACTGCCACCGGGTGATGAGATTTTTTGCTTAAAGGATACTTTTAATACGTTTGCCCGACGTGCTCTCTGGGACTGTTTCCAACCGTGGAAGAGTCCCAGTGAGGTATGTCAATTTGTTGAAGTCGTATGCTCGCTCTAGGTATCGAATGCGCATTTATGTCCGGCTGTCTCGATCGTTCTTCACTTCACATGGCATTCGACAAGCGTATCTGATATATCCGTTTTATTTCAATTATATGATGGACGATATTCTGGATGGAGCACTCGGAGGTTCGTAAGACCCAGAGTACAGCTTCTACCAGCTATCAAGCTGACCGTCATTGAATGTGTGGATGACATAATTTTACTTGGTTCTTCTGCTGAGAACATGCACACCATACCTAACCTATTATATGATATGGTTGGTGTGTATGCTGTGCATTTTGCACTCTTGCAGTGTTAAAATGTTGTTGGCATTGACCTCATTTTTGTTATCGCATGGAGGCCACGTGAGACTGCTCATCGCTTCACCTACCTGGGTAGTGTCATCTCATCAACGTGTAATATTGTTGGTTAGGTGTCCGCGAGGATGGAGAAAGCACGTGGTGCATTCACCAGCCTTCGTCACTTGTAGAGTCACAAAGACGTCCTTTTTTAATTAAATACAGTGTTTATTATGCGTGTGTGCGCCCAGCTTTGCTCTGTGGATCGTGGATTCATCCCACACGCGAAAGATGCATCTAGACTTTCGGTATCCGACCACCGTAGTTTTGGCCACTTGATTGTGAGCAACTTGACAGTCCGTCGGCGTGTTCTTGAGAAATATATTGAAAATGCACAGTCTTCCCTAGTTGGGCCACGTACCCCGTATGCCGATGGGGAATTTGTCGCTGTGCATTGTTCGATGTGGCTACTGATGGTCAGGAGGACAGCAAAATGGGCAGTTGACGTATAACTGGACTATGTAGGACTTCACTTCTCCGCTGTGCAAGGTTAGTAGGTGCTGTCTACTCGGTTGGGGAAGTTCGTGACCGTTCCTACTGCTGGTTGGGACCGTCCACATATGTAGTAGTGTGTTAGCCAATGACGCGCCTGTGTCCGCAACGTTTACCCGTTTTCTCTCTTCCCTAAAGCTCCGTTGCTTCCTTCTGTTGTTGGCTGTACTTTTGTATGTATTTATCACTCCTCTGTCTGATCGGCTGTGGTCAAGACCGACGGCAAGCCCGGACCATTGTACCTACTGGTACGGCTCAAATCTGTAAGTGGTATGTCGGACTTCACTCTATTAGAGCATACACTAGTGTAACAAACGGCGTCTGCCATCTCGTAACTTACTTTACATCAATCTCCCTGACTGTGCGCAAAGCCGATCGTCAATTGGATTCCAACTCAACGGAAGAGCCCCAGCTTTATTGTTCAGACTAACATACGCGTGGCTGGATGCCGGTGTTTCAGGGTGCCTAGTGAGGTGCGGATGAAACTTTACCTCAAGTGTGGATAAAGATGTCGATCGATCCGCTTGACTAAAATGTTGAATGATTGTCTCCGAATGGTAGCGCACATCCATTGCGGGGGTTTCGAAGGTACATTATAAACGCGTTTGTACTGAGTAAATTAATGTGCGTACATCACGACTATTTTAGTGGACGTATGGGGTTGGAAAAGGTTATAATAATGGTCGTGTGGTTTGATAAGCGCTCTAAGACGACTTCAGAATAGCCCGTGAACAATCCAGCATTTTTTATTCATAACGCTTCACTTCCCGACACAGAAGCTTTTTCAGACCAAATGACCAGCTTACAAATTTGGTGGTATCTGATGCAGGCTAGACGTAAGCAATTAAACGAAGCGAGAGGTAACAGACCATAGATCAAGTGTACGTAGTATGGTTAATACTAGGTTCGAACTGCTAAGTACAGCAGATCGGGGACATGTGGACAGCTGGACAGGATTGAAATCGGGATGGTCTGTCAGTTAAGTTGATCAAAAGGCCAATCGTTTTTGAAGAAAGTA
>LOND01005889.1:2974-13046 GCA_014220965.1 Paragonimus kellicotti
TTGAAAAAGTTGATCACCATCATAAATATAAACAGCAATACACCAGTGGTTCTCACCAACGCATAACTGCCATAGAACCGTGAAAAAGGCTGAACCGAAAAAAAAGAAAGGAAAAACAGAAGCGAAGGGAAAGGGACCTAACTACTAAACATAGCTACGTCAATATTCAAACACTCATCATCAAGGTGTCAACACCATGCAAATAAACAATGACGTGTACGAGGCCTAGAACTAGTGCTTGCTAAAAACAGTGTGATCAGTGCACAGTTGCAACAGCAAATTCCTCCCCCCCCTTATCCGAACAGTGTGATGCTATCCCAAACCTGCCTCTCAAACGAGACTCGGTTTCAGCAAGGCGGCCCACCTGGAAGTTTGTATCTGAGGCTGGAATGAGTATATTGCAACCACGCGCCAACCGAAGGAGAGCAACCAGATCCGAATAAAAGGTGTGGTTGACAACAACGTCTGCAGAATGAACCGTATGATTTAATCCATTCAGCACAGTTCGAATGTTCTTTGGGGAATAATTGAATAAAGTAACGTTCTTCATCTACTCATTTTCAGTCAGCTTACTAGCTGGTAGAAACTCTACTCCGAGGTTCTCCGAATATTTCGGTGCATTTTGCAGAATACAGTCCATCACTTGGTTGAAAAGGAGGAAATGATCGGAAACTTTCATCGTCCGTTACTTGAAGTGGAGAACGATCAAGATAGCTGCCGCAACTTCGTACATATGACTTCAGAACCGGGACTCATTTGTGATGAGGACATCTCCAGGGAGCTTGTCGGGCAGCCAAACTAAAGACAGCTTTTAGATCATCATTATCATCACAGACAGCAATATATCAGTGGTTCTCACCGATGAACATCACTTATGAAACACCTCCTCAGTCTCACATGGAATGAATGGGTGTAGTCCGTTCAGGTAACAATCTCTCACTACCATCTCTGAAAAGTGCCGAAGAAATAGGGTCTGGACCTGGTGTTGCATTACAGTTCAGTATTTACGCCCAAAAGCCACCTAGGTTCCTGATGGAGGATCGTCAGGAATGTCAAATAACCATATGATTTCCATCATTAGGGAATGAATAAGCTGGCTCAAGTGCGTTGGACCGTTTCTCAAAGTGCCCAACCTATCTGTCAGTTCGCCGTGACTGGCTGCAAATTCGTGAATCGTCTTTCACGTACATTTTCACTAATACCATTGTAAACGGTCGGTGCAACCATGAATCGGAAAATACCGCCCGTCTGTTCCTTGATAAAATTGCGTTCTCTGTCCCTCAGCGCGTCAAAACCGGATGCCAAACATAATAGTCAATTCTCCATTAAAGTGAGACGGTCAAGCTGTGCTTTCATACCGCCAGCAAGGGCAATTATGTCTGAGTGTTTAGGTCGTACCACAAGATCAAATACAGCATCACAAAAGTGACTCTTGACAGCATATAAACGATTGTCTGGTGGAACATATGTTGATGTGATAGACTTTGATCGAAGTGTTAAGCCTGACGGCATGTATGCGACCAATCACTTGGGATCCGGTCGAGCACGCTGTGCACTGCCTTAGAGCTCACTGCAATCTCCGTTCCAGCTTGACCAAGAGATGCGGCTTCATCGTCACCAGAGACCCTGAAAGAGAACTGCTAACCCATAGCATTATCTAAAGACGAATACAAATGGAGGGCAAGTTATGGTCGTGAAGGCGCAGTTCCAAGAAGGCGCATATTCAATTCTAGATTCGATAGTGTTCGCCAGAGCAGCTTGCTGACCTGTTTGTCGGGCAGCGAGAACTTCAAAAGCACCAATTTACCAATTGTCACTTGACACACAGACTTACGTGCACAGAACACGCACATGGCACATACAACGTCGTTGCTGATAGTGTTTATTAGAATAACGACTCAACCCAAATAGGTACACTTCTACCCGAACAAACCTTATGGTCAAACGGAGCACTGGATTATACTCGAATTTGGAAAGACTAGGAAGCACGTAGACAGTGAAAATGGAGAAAAAGATTCATACGAATTTAAAGTTAGTTTTCCAACAGTTCAGGGTCAAGAACTTGGTAAGTAGCTGTCTAATTCTTTCTAGGTTAATTTTCACTAGCTCATTAAATCTATAGCAATGATGTACGATCAGTTTGCCGGTGGAATGTTTGATTAATGTTATACTACAGCCTGGTTTTTGGTTTGTGATGAGGAAACGCTGTTATTGTGTAAATGGGATGTCAAAAGATAATGTTTACCAGATAATCAGTGCCTCTGTCTTATCGTTAGTGCTTGTTGGACTCATCGAGAAAACCAATCAATTTGTCATTTCGCCTCCCGTCACACTTTTGTTGCAAGTCTGACCGAAGTGCGTGACAACTGGATTAATTATGTTGTATATGAATTGTGTTCACTCAATCATTGCACAAATAACTAATTTTGACGTCTGTGTATGTATGTGGCAGTTAAGCATCAGTGTGAACCACTGATGTATTGCTGTTTGTGATGATGATGATGCGTATGCATCCGTTGCCTTCAGTGAGTGATTCCCGTGGATACAAATTCTTAGTGAAGCAGGTGAGCAGGCGGTCAGCTGTTCGTTGTAAGAAAACGACGACCATCAAGGGAAGCTGTCTTGCAGATGATGTCTTATTTGTACCCATAACTCGGTTGTTTGCTTATGGGGTGTAAGCATCTTGATGTTGAGTGTTCCAGCATAGACACAGCTGGCTTTAGCAAATAAGCCCCCTCTTTCTTTGTAATTTTCTGGGGCTTGCTCTCTTCTATTATTTTTTTTGCAGTTAAGCAATAATGTGAATCACTTATGTATTGCTGCCCATGATGATGATGACAGCGGAAAACGACTCTGAAAACTAGAAGCGAGAACAAACTACGGTGCTAAGGAGATACATGGAAGTTTGGCAAGATACTGACACCCACTAAACAGAATCGAGGATTGTATGCTGCCAGGCAAGCCAAACCGGAACACTCATCCATGACGAGTTGTCACCAAATCATCATACAACCCTGAGGCAAAGAAAAGCAACAGTTTACGAAAAAATGATGTGATTTTATTCAAAAAACACAACCGATAGGTATTGGAATAGCTGCATTTCGCAGACAAACAACTGGGTTGTAAATAGAGACACCAGATATATAGGTAAACAGATGGGCTAGCTTAACGCCACTAAGTACGTTCCCAGATTGCGGACTGGGAAACGGCGTTTCACGTGAAGGCTAACTGCGAAGTAAGCGGGGTTCTCCCGATGAATAAACAGTCGCGGACAATCAGCGGTAGTACTACCAAGGCGTGGTGGATTACAGTTGGCAGACGAGTCTCCTACAAAATACCATCTAAGCTCTTTGACGGTACTACGACATGGCGTGTGTTATCCCGCCACAAAAAAGTTTCAAATGCCCCTGACGGAAGCACACAGACTCCCGATCAATACGTCTTTCCGTCCGGCGTGCTATCCGTATGGCGTACTGACATCTCCAATCTCCGCGAATCATGAAAATCCTCCAAGGAAGGCGTACGGATCACATTGGCAATCAACCATTCCAACGGATACGTAAGGTGTGTCGGTTATTTTGAATGGTTTGACCCCATTCGGAGAGCGTAGGAACAAATTTGATCACCGTCCCCCGGCAACGGGAAGCATGCGTCTCAACAGCCCTGTCGATCTTGGACTCCCTGGCTGGACAGATCTACATCAGATCCGCCTTCACTGATGAACCCTCGAACTGCTGTGTTGTTTCTGTCGTAACCTCCTGCGGAATGCATTGGTTCTTCAAGCCAACCCCTTTCTTCAGCCTGGGCAACGGAGAAGTTTTCCAACTTCATACTTATGAGTCGAAATTCATATGAATTATGAAGTCATGTTCCGTTGTTCATAAATCTGTAGCCGAGGTGTTGACAGTCCGTTTTGCTCCCATTTGACATTTTGCCGCACCAAACTAATGTGCCTCGTTTTCGCCTCTTTCCGTTAAAACCATTCCTTATTTGACGACCCCCAATCCTGTTTTTAGATGCAGACCAGCGATTTACCTCATTTGCCGTTCGCGACGGAAGTCATGATGGTGTGTCAAAGGTGTATGTCAGGGTTCCATTGTCTGAAGGACACAAGCCCCTACTGGCTCCTCAATCATTTAAGCTTACCATCATTAATATTCGAACACTCATGCACGTACTTTGGAGACCCTCGCTATCGTTAGTCGTCGTCTGGCTGAAACAAGCCTTCAAGATTCTAGCTCAGTGCTATATCTCTAATCTCCGTCAGCCACCTCAATATGTAGGTACACTGATCGCTTGTCTGGAGACCCCGCTGCTGAGACCACCCTAAGCGCATACGTAGAGAAGGCGCTGCGTGACTGAATTCCCGTCGACAGCCACCTTCGAACTGTTAGATCCGAAGGTATGGTCGGAGCATCGAGAGGCGTCCAACACACACGCTGTATGTTTGTTCTTGCAGCATATGCCCCCATAGACAGTAATCCAGACGCAAAGATGATTTTCATCAACCGTTCACTAACCTTCTACACACCACATGAAGCACAAACATTGTAGAACTGACTACAGACTTGAACGCTCAAACAGGCGGGCTAAGTGCTGACGAGCGTAACTTATGTGGCTTATACTCTTACGGCACTCATCGGGCAGACAACGGTGAACACCTGTTGCACCTCTGTACTAATAACGGCCGGTTTCCAGCAAGTACTGATTTTCGACGTTCTAGACGTCATGCGCCGCCTGGTGACCTCCATCATCAAGTCAATCGTGGACAGATATTGACCACATGACTGTCAGCTATCGGTACCATGATGTTTTCAGATATTACAAGTCAATCTGGAGCACCCGCGTAGATTCCGAGCATGCATGTGTCAAGTTGGCTTTGCGCTTTGGTGAGAGACCACTTCGCCGTCAACAAGTCTTTTGAGCTTACCAATGTGCGATCCCTTTTAGCCTAGGTCCCCCATCCACCCACCAGACGACAATGAAGCACACTGGTCACACATACGGCATGCAATACATAAGTGCGGTACTGCTACGTGTGATACTCGTTCAGCTGCCAACCGCTGGATCTCTATGCGAACACTGGATATTCCATCCAGTGGTGAGCATAACTCGGTCCGTAAGGCTACTCGCTTGGAGCTCCGGAAGCAACTACGAGAAGATCGCAAGACCTGGTGGACACAACGCACTACTCAGATACAACAGGTTGCTACTACTTGGAGCTCTCGAAAACTTTCTCATCTAATACGTGCAACTGGTAGTAGGAAATCAATGGTGAGCCTAACCTCCAACGACGTTTGGGACGTTGGGCTGAGCACTTCCAACAGCAGTTCAACTGGCCACCCGCGCCATTGACTACGCCTTTGGGCTCTGCCTGTGCTCATTGGTCTGTTGACGTTTCTCCGCCCTCGGGAACAGACGTCTCGATTGGAATCAAGTTCTCGAAACATCATAAGTCACCCAACCCAGAGGAACTCTCTTCTGTACTTTTTGTAGATGGAGATCCAGTCTTAGTTACAGAACTGACGGCTTTGCTCCAGAAACTCTGGATCGGCGAAGTTTTCCAAGTGACTGGGGTTTGGCTAACATTGTCCCATTTTCAAAAAGAGCTCACGCACTTCGTGTGCAAATCACAGAGGGATTAGCCTGATTCCTATTGCGTCAAAGTTGCTCACAGCCATTGTACTTCGTAGACTAAGCGAAACGCGCGAAGAACATATCTATGAGGGGCTGAGCTCTGGCTGCACTGATCACATCTCCACACTTCGCCAGATACTTGAACTCCGCCATTCATAAAGAAGACCAACAGTTGTTGTCTTCTTGAACATCAGAAGGGCCTTCGATTCGGTAGACAGAGGCTGCACTGTGGGACTGTCCATCAAGTAAGAGCATATCTGAAAAGTATGTGAACACCCTGAAAATAATTTACTGTCAGAACTAAGACAGCGCCACGGCTTATGGCAGCCTACCACTGACCTTTAGTATCTAAAGGTTGTCTAGCCTACCTTTTCATATTCAACTTTGCATTAGATTAGATCCTACAGTATGCCCTGATAGACTACGAATATGATGTGGATTTGTCCCCATGCACTCGACTTCGAGACATAAAATATGCAGACGACATCGCCTTGAATCTGCGAGGGCTCACAGGGAGCCCAAAACATCTTAGACAGATTAGAGGCTTCAGTTCGCCAGTTTGGTACGGCTTTTGCACTTGATAAGTGCAAGGTGCTGTTACAAGACTGACAGGGTTCTGCGCTTGTCCTCACTTTTGGTGGTGAACAGTTGCAAATAATCGAGAAGTTTCTTTACTGTGACGGCTGTATTAACATTGGCAGAATGTCTGAGACATCAAAAATCGCACAGAACAGGTTCGGATGGCATCGGCATGATCTCAGTCTTTCGGTTATCGTAAGGGCAGTCCTATTGTACTGCTCCGAAACCTGGTCGATTCGCGCGGAGGATGTTCACAGAGTATCCGTTTTTGATCATCGGTGCCTCCGAAACATTAGTGGCGAGTTGTATGAATACCGTGTCAGTATTAACAAAGTCCGCCGACGTGACTACGGAACGGGCACACTCTGTCGACTCATGAGCATATGGATCTTGTTTCACAAGCTTCGTTGATTTGGCCACATCTTACGAATGCCAACTCACCGCCTACCACATCGTGCCTTGTTTGTAAGTGGTGATTTGGACTGAAAGCGAGGTATGAAGACATTCATTCTGAAGCTTGCTTCAATAGGGCACTCCCGACCTTCTAGCTGAGGTCCGGAAGGCAATTAACTCCTTTGATTGAGGACGCTGTCTAGTACAGTGAAGAATAGAAGTCAATGGCGCTCGTGTTATGAGTCACTTTGTGCATCGTTGAAATTTTTTCTTCTTTATCGCTTCACATTTTTTTCTTTCTCCATATTAAACAATACCTCTTTTCTTCCCATATTGTGGTACGTTTGCCATTCCATGTGATTTTCACATATGAATGAGAAAGCAGCATCCTTGCGGTTTTGGTGTTTTGCTCCATTAATTGCAGTTTACACAAAGTCCAGAAGAAAAAACACTCACACCACTTAATTGATCCTATCAGTTATTCATAACGGTCACACGGTTGGCCAGGAGACACCGTCGCTCAGGCCGACGCTTACATCAACAGTAACAGTGCTAGAGAAAACAAAACGAGAGGAACAAAGAGACAAAACAGGGCTGAAGCGCGACATCAACAAGCGAACATCCACAACCGAACAGGTAACATCGACCGACTTAATTCAATGGACTGACCAAGACCTCGATATGTCACGACCACATCAATGCATGGTCATTCCACAGTTTTATTCAACTAACCATAGTCCCGATATATACTGTCCGGGGCGAAGAACGTTCAAGTGGCACACGAAGTAAGTAATGTAACCATTGCAGAATATGCACCTCAATTCCTTAATGAAACGGTTGCATACAATGATTTTAACAGACTAATATGTCCCTGAACCTTTTGTGGGAGAAAACGGTTCCAGAGAACGCTAGCAGAAATCTAACCAACAACAGTCTGTGAGCTTAGGAGTACCACGAGCGTCGGCTGATTACAAGAGTGCCGATGTCATAAGTCACTGGGTAGGAATACGGTCAATTCATCCATACAGGGGCGGAATCGTGTTTGTTTTTCAAATATCCGGTTTTTCCTACGTTTAACGTCAGCGTAATATAGGGAAAGTGAATAGTCTGGGTGCTACAGGGACAAATTGTGTGCTATTGCGACTGCCATGAAGACTTCGGACCACTTTTTTTTTAGGACAGAATCAACTGATAACCATCACTTATGAAATGTCTCTCCTGTTTTCTACATCACTTGAAAGTGTTTTCTCTACACCATTTTAGAAAAGGCGGACCAAATGCCATGGTAAACCTCCACCAGTTAGACTCCACAAGCACTTCAGCCCCTGACACAGGATCGTATTGAACGCAACAACAGACCACAATCCTACAGTTCGCCTCATCGAAAAGTTGTTTCAACCGGCGGTTCCAGTTGCACCCAGATTAGGCGGTACCACAACGGAATGGACCAGAGCCCTCGAAATCATGATCATGTCGTAACCCAACCACTCCCGTAGTGTTACCCAGCCGAGGATAATGTCGGTGAATAAGGCTTAGTATGGCTAATATTCAGCTGGCATATGTCACAACAGAGTATGCACTTATCGGTCAACCAACCGATCGCGTGACCGACAGTTCCAGGAAATCGTCGGCTAACGGCGGCACTGCTCATATGACCGTCTCACTTAATGCGGGATGACGGATTGAGATAACGACGGTCAAACACGGCAGGAGTTTTCACATGGATTTCACCAAGTCAAACTTCCAGACCACAAAACACAATGGAAAGCACATGACCAGCGCATGCGATTTCTTGCAACGATAACCGGGCGTCTTATGGCAAGGAAATTAGTGCCGTCGGCCACAAATAGTTTGCGACAGTCGCAAGTTGTGACCACGACCAAAGTTCTAAATCACTCGGACAACTGAAAATATGTTGAGACAAGGGCTCGATTACGAACCACATGTTAGTGGTTTGACACTGATAAAGAAGTTTAGCATCCGATAAATGTACATTTATATAAACAGACGGAACAACGGAGAATATCCAACAAAACAAGTAAAGGGTATAGTCAAACAACGTACAAGTAATTCTTTTTCCTGTACACGTCACATGGGATCATGCAGTGCATGCTTCAACATTAATCCAGGCGCGTTTTGTACATTGGGTAGAATTCGCGAGATATATTTACATCACACACTCGTTGAGTTACAGTTCACCAATTTACCGCATACCTCGTCCACTGGAGGATACAAGACAGACTGGACCCTCGTGGAGAGATCATTTTCGGTAATATCTACAGTCTTCTCCTTCTTGGGTCTGCCTCGCTTTTTAAGTTGCTTTGGAACAACGGAAGTGTCACCATTGCTGGATTTCACTTCTGATTCTGTGTACTGGGGAAAATGTGACGAGTGATTCGTTGGTTCTACTAACTTGCGTCTCTTGTAAGGCCTTTTGCATTTCGTTTCTGGGGGTCGACGGAAGTCAGGCAAGGTATTGGAAACACAACCCTCGTCGCTGCTGGGATCACTGTCAGAAGTTGAGGAATTACGATCAGTGATCATCGACGCAGTGGGATAGGCAGCTGAGGATAACTGTTTAGACTGAGACGGTTTGAATTCTGGTATGTCCAACACAAGGTTTCGTAAAAAGCTGAATGTTTCATCCTGGTCTATAATGTGTTTGCTTGAAAATACACACGTCCAGTACCCACCAACGACTTACATGCAACTGGGGCTGATTGTTCGTGAATTTTTATTGGCTGTCAGTGCATAGGCTCTTGTTATGAGTTGTTCCATAAACAGCTCGAGAGCTCGTGCTGCAAGGATGCTTGGGCGAAACTGGCAACTTACAGACAACAGGTGGAACGGTGGCAGTCACTTTTCCTATGTCTTCGTCTAGTTGCATTATCTTCTTGATTCTTGTCTACAAAAAATGTAATAAGCATCAAACCAGATAGAGTACTATGAAGTTACGTAAGTGGAAAACTTACCGTAGGAAATCTGGCGGTAAACTTCCGTTTGGTGGGCATGGGAAAAGTGATTGTTTCTCCAGCGTATAGAAGCTAACCACCTTTGAGGAAATTGTAATTCCAGTCGCCCTAAACCGAAGGCAAACAACTATGTGCAGAAATAAACGGCCGTGTACCAATACGAAACAGAGCACATTAACCGGAAGACAGCTGAACTGATAAATGTTTCGGAGCTCTTTGAAATTTTGAATGGTGGAAATGAGGTTAACACGCTTGCTTCAAAACGTGACAGTTGTTTTTGTTTTTCTACACCAACATATCCAACTGAGAAACCAAGTTTGAACGCAACAATGTCAAATTCATCACCGGCCTCGCCGGTTTCACTGATTTCTTATAAAACCGTTCGTAAAATATTTGCACAATATCCCAACCAGCAAAGTCTCAAAGTACCTAGATAATTCCTGAAAATTATTCGTAAATTTTAGGGGTAATTTCCCGAAATTACCCGAAAA